>QEOQ01000246.1:730447-778392 GCA_010279815.1 Brachionus plicatilis
TTCAGAATTTGTATAAAAATATATAGGTTAAGGGGTTTGCAAAAAAGAAGATCCCGAAAAAGTTAAAAATTGTCAAATTTTTTCCGAGAAAATTTTTAATTTTTTTTCCAACATAACCAGAATATAGAGCATTTAATTCTCTATCAGAAAATGTGTCAATCGAGTAGATTCGTTTGATTAAATTCTGAAATGAAAACGCTTAAATAAGATATACTTTATATAAGACTTAAAGATTCAGACCCCCTTAGCCAAAAAAAAAAATTTTACCAATGTGGAAGTTTTGCATCGCGCGAACTTTATAGAAATTAATATTTAAAATCAATTATTTTTAAACAAAACCTCATTTAAAGATGTATTTATTAACTTTAATTTGACCATGAAATTTTAAAATATTTTCAAAGAAAGATTGAAACTTTGTATATAGTTTTTTATTTCTAATGATCTATATATAAATTTGTAGAGAAGAATTAACTGAATCATATGATATATAGATTATTCTTTTAGGATCAAACTTAGCTAAGTTATGAGTTACGGAACTAGAAATACCAAAATAGTTTTGAGTTATTTTAAATTTGGAAAATTATATTAAGGAAAAAAAATAGAGAACTTGTCGGGGAAGAATTTTGGTCGATATTATTCTTTTCTTCATTTTACTTTTTTCCCTATCTCTCATTGCTAAATTAGATATTGATTTATTATTCATTGCAATTAAAGAATCATATAGGATCATTTTTCACCCGACGGTCCTTTTTGTGTTAAAACATTATTTTTGCATATTAATTTCCATTTGAATTATTTCTCGATGAGAAGTATTTCTTTTATAATCTAATTTTTTCAGCAAATTTTTTTTACTAACAGATTAAAAGTTGAGTGAGAGATAAATCAGGGCAAGATTGAGTCATTCTGTTCCATTGGTCGTCACTGGTGAAAGAATATATAGGTTTCTAATCAAGATATATCGAATATCCAACTCCAGTGTGTAATTGCTATCTGACAATTTCTTCTTTTTTTACTGAACTATCAAATATTTAACATGTCCAACCTCTAGCTATTTCAATATATCGTTTTTAATTTTTTTTAATTTTCTTTTAAATATTTAGACTTATTTATCCTTTTTTTTCTTTTTCTTTTTCATTTTATGATTTTATTCCTAAGGAGCATAAGCTCGGTACAGAAAAACTAATAAATAAAATAAATCTAGTTAAATTTTTTTTTTCTGGTAAAAAAAAATTTGCTTGTTGAAAGAAAAATTAGCTGAAGAAAGAAATGTAGGCCAAATAAATTAAAAAATATAAAAAAAAATTAAAAAATAAATTTATTAAATTCAAGAAAAAATTCAATCAATTATTTATAAATTTAATAATCAAAATACTTATTAATACATTTTGCACTGAAACGATTTTAATTGCTATATACACAAAGTCATGTTTAAAAAATGCAATTGTAGCAATTTTTTGTCTCATAAAGCTCTTTGTTCAGGGATTCCAAAGTTTCATCAATTTGAATTTTCCTCTTTTTTCTTTAGAATAACTTGGTTTCGTACATTCTTGTTAAATTTGTCCAATATTTTTAGAACTAAAAAAAAACGATGAGAATTTTAATAAAAATTTTATTTCAGTGTTAGTAAACTGGTGAAAAGAAAATGTTATCTGATCTTAAAGGTTGGGGTATATAATTTAGCTCAGTAAATTAAGCATTAGTTTTAATAAATCTGAATACTCAAATACGGTATGTAGAGCTGCTATTTTTTCGGATTAGGCTTGGTTTCGATACTGTATTTCTACTTAATGTATCGAGTTTAGGCATTACTTAAAAGAAAAACATTTATAGAAATAGAATTCAATTTTTAAAAAAAAACTGTTAGTAAAAATAGTTAATAAAAATCATTTAAATACTTACAGTCTTGTTTATTAATACTGCTTTTATCAACACTTTCTTCGTTACTAAAAAATTGAATTTGTTTTTATTTAAAATCAATTTTTAATTTAGTTGTTCTAATTTTTCAATTTTAGTATTAAAATCAAAGTTAATTAAATTAATTGTGTGACTAGTAAAACTTGATTTTAAACTAAAGATGAATTTGAGAATTTTTTTGTAATTTATTTCATTTATACAGAGTTAGCTGTATTATAGGAAGATTTCACAAATCATCAAATGTTAGCAATGTTAATCATAAAATAAAATGCTGAAATCAAAACTTTGAATTTTGAATATTAACTTTTGATTTACTTAAGTAAAAAATTTGAATATTTAAAATTAAAAAGCTCTTCAATTTGTACTGTTAACCAAACCGCCGTAATTTGAAGGTCCGAAAAGGTGGTCTCAAACAAGGTCAAGAAAATTATTTCCATGAATGCACGGTTACCAACACTTTGTATTACATTTAGCCAGAGTTGTTTAAAGTCATAAGTCTCAAGTCAAGTCCAAGTCCGGACTTTTTTTATAAGAGTATATAAATTTCTGATATGAAGCCTGATCTAGGAAATTTAAAAAAAAAAAGTTTGGACTTGGACTTTTTTTTGGGACTTTTAAACAACTCTGGATATAGCTATTTTATTGATGTCTGATTAATTTTTAAACACATATAACATTAAATATATTGCTTTAGACAATAATAATTTAATAATAATAAATATTTGCTAATTTGAAATTGATTTGATTGCTATAATCTCATAGATTTGATTAAATTTAAATTTTTCTATTAAATCAATAAGATGGGCTGTGAAATTTTTTTCAATTCGAAAAAATTGAACAGCTTTTCTTTTCTAGAATATTAGAAACTAGAATTAAGGAATTTAGTTCTATAAAATGATTGAAGTTTAAACAAATTTTCTCAATCCGAAAATTAGTGTCTGCAAAAACTCTGCAACGTATTTGCACAGTTGAGAACAGAACTTCATAAGCCCTCAATCAGTTTCAAAAAGGGACCTTTTGTTAGAGTGAAACTTAATTTTTAAAACATTAATATTCAAATATTCCATTTTATAAAATAATAAATTAAATTTTATTTATTTGAAAAGTAATTTGTATTAACACTCAAAAAAAGGCGTTGTCAAATTGACACTTTTTTAGCTTTATCCGCAAAAATCTTTAGAAAATTAAGTGAACAAATTGAATAAAGCTATTTAATAAAATGTCTAATTTTCGAAACTGATATAAAAATAAACAACTGAAGCTAATAATTATTATTTTTTTTTTATTTGAAGGAGCTTTAGAAATAGTATTTGCATTAATTTATCTATTTCGCAAATTTTACCTAATCCGTCCAACTCTAAATTTTTAACTATTTAATTTTTTAATATTACATTTAGCTTTTTTCTAAATAGATGAAAAATTTCAAATTAGGTGAACAATTTTTAGAATAGGTGAACTATTACTGCAAAAAACCTGAGAACAAGAATTTTTCCAGTAATAGATGATTCATAGTTCACCTAACCGACAAGATGCGAAAAACAATGTTCTTTTTATAAATTTTGACTTCATTGAAAATTGACGTTGGTTTGATGCATTTTAACAAAAACTCAATTAAAAAAAATGGATAACAGAGCCTATAAAGTTTTTTGAACTAATTTTTTGAAATATTATCTAAGGATCATAATTGCTATCTTACTATTTCTTCTTTCTTTCCTGAACTGTTCAATACTTTTTATTTATTTTATTTAAAAAATAGGTTTGAGTTTAACCCAGGGCTGTTCCGAACGGTCGTTTTGACGGCATTGTGAATTTTGGTACAAAAATCAAAAACAAAATATTAAAGGTGCCAAAGCTTAAGTTCTGAAGGACCAAAACATGTTCTGTAAATTGTAGCAGCTGATACATTCTTTGTACCACCAATATACTGATTCTGCAAAACTGTGCAAAATTTAGCCGGTCCATATTAAAGTTCTGGCGTTTTTTATGTTTAGTTTTTGTTTAGCACAGTTTTGCAGAATCAGTATATTAGTGGTACAAAGGATGTATCAGCTGCTACAATTTACAGAACATGTTTTGGTCCTTCAGAACTTAAGCTTTGGCACTTTTAATATTTTGTTTTTGTTTTTTGTACCAAAATTCACAATGCCCATTTTAACCTTCTTTTCAGTCCCCATATTTTACAAAAAAATTGATTAATTTATAAAAATTTTTTTTTTCCTTAATAACAAATAATTATAAAGAGATAATACGATTTTGTTTTTGATAATTTTTAAAGAAGAAAAAATTATTAAATACTTAAACACTTTGCACATGTCACCTCTTCCAATTTATCAATTTTAATTGTCTTTTTATTATATTTTAACTTATTTTAATTTTTTTTATTTTTCTTTACATTTTAATTTTATTTTGTCTTAATTTTAATTTTTATTTAATTTTTTTTTAATCTGAAGGAGCTTTAGCTCGGCACAGATAAAACAAATAAATAAATAATAATCATATCACAAACCACAAGTCAAAATTATTAAAAAAAAGAAGTTTTTCATGCTTGCTTGCTTTTCATGTTTTTAACTTAAAATTATTTTTTTATTTGAAACATCGCACTTTTTCAATGTTATTTCAATGTATACATTTTGTAATTCAAACACAAAAATTAAACCAAATTTATTTCGAAGAGAATTTTTTAATTTATATGATTTTAAATTTTAATATAATTAATGATTAGTAAACTTTTTTAATCAAAATTAGATTTTTCTCTTGCTTTTTTTAACTACTCAATATATTTGTTCTATGTTAAATGAGCTTTTAAATTAGGTGTCATTTTGATACCAACGGTAATCTATGGTAAAATAAATTTTGGTCTTTTTAGTGCTAAACTTCAAACTAGACAATACATAATTAAGAAAATAAGAAGCAACATTTGTTCGCGAATTTTTATTTCAATTTAAACACTCTAAAAAATTTGTTTAATAATTATTTATTTAAATGATGAAAATTACGGTGCTCATTACGGTAAAATTAATTTTAAATTTTAACAATATTTTTTTAACGAAATGAAGAGAAATAAATTTTTGAATGATCAATCATAACATTAAAAAATATAAACAAACCTAAATTTGATAACATATTTATAAAATAAAGAATTAAATATTTTTTTTAAATCATTAAATTGTGAACAAAAAATTTAATTAGTTCAATTTAATTAGATCAATTTAAAGTTGTTGTTAAATTTTTAAATTTTGATTTGCACAAAAATTTAGCAAAAAATAAACTTTCTTCAATTCTCAAATTTAATTTAAAAAAAAAGTATTTAACATTTAAAAGTACCTTGATGTCGGTGACTTGCTCGAACTACTGATCACTTGATTAGAATTACCATTAGATGACATAATCACTGAAAAAAATGAATTTTTTTTCGATTGTTTTGGATTATTGGCGGGAGAATTAGTGTCAAACAAGGAATCATCCTCATCGTTAATGGGATACTGTGTTAAATCATTTATGTTCGAGTTTGAATCACTGCTGGACAAAGAGGACAATTTCGATTGACTTTTTTTACTTTCGTCCTCAGTTTTTTTTGTCACAAGAACATTGGAAATACCAGACTTGGACTTGAGCTGACTTGGCGATGACTTTTTTCTCAACAAACAAACTTTGCCAGGCTTTTCGCTCACAATGGTGCTACGTTTGTCATCACTGGAGCTTATTATCGAACTTTGAACAGTATCACTCTGTTTCGAGGTGGATATCTTTATTTCCGAAAGTTGGTTCTTTATTTCCTTGAGTTTTTCTTCGCCATCCAAACTCTTGGAGCATCCAGCCGTCTGATTTAGCAAAGAAAACTCAACATCATTTTCAGCAAACATGTTCTCCTCATCTACATCCTTTTCGTCTCCTTCTTTCACATTTGGCCCTCTGTCTGAAAATTCAGCCAACAATTCCTCAAAGCTGTCATTCATGTTTGTGGCACCGGCCTGTTCCGAGTTGACCACCTCCTCATCGCTCGATTCCGAGTCCGTGTCATTATTGCACAATTGGTCAATGATGTCATTGTAATAATTTGGGTTGGATATCAACTCGTCCTGCTTTTCAAACTCGTCCTCGTCATCGTCACTGTCCTCAAAGGCCTCGTTTTTGTATCCGGGCTTGAGAATCTTTGTCTGTTCAACATCAGCGTCCGAATCACTCGATTCGGACTCGCTGGTCAGCGATTCTATTTTGTTCATTTTTAAACTTGATCTGACAGCTTTTTTTCTGGTAAAATTTTTTTCTTTTCTCGCGCCATCATGTTCTTGTTCGACTTGACCAGGCAAATGGGCCTTTGGCTTAGAGTCCACTGAGCCTAGAGTGAAAAGACTTGGCTTTATTTTTTTCAAATCGCTCAGCTCGGTCTTGGGCAGCACAGAGTCATTGTCATTTAGGACAGACTGTTCGGCTTCTTTTTTGCTCTTTTTGCCAGCGCCAGACACTTGGCTGGTGTTTGTGGAGGTGGGCTGTTGACGCGACAACTCAATGGCCAGTCGCTCTCTCAGCTCGTTTACCTGAGAGACAAAATTTTGCTGTGTCGATTCCAAATGCTGAATGTACCATTGTTGATCGCGACATTTCTGGTAAAAAGTGGGGGACCTGACCTGAAATCTCAAGATCAAAGAGTCTCTTTCGATGTTCAAATAGCCCTCACTGGCAAGGAGATCGAGCCGAAAAAATCTGTTATAGCCCCAGCATTCGCCAACTTCAAAATCGCTGGCAAACTCTCTCACAATGCTCTTTGACAAATCTTTGCTCTGCTGATGAATCATTTCGACTCTGTACTCGTATTTGGATGTTTCAGTGAGGCCAGCACTAAGCTCCAAAAAGACAGACAAATAGTTTCCGCGCACCACTCCATTGCCGTCCGGATAGACCTTGAGTCTCCAACTAAGTCCATTTACATTCAATGCTGGCGAATAGACCGGATCTGCTTGATGTTTTAGTTGACTAAAATTGTGAATGGTAAAAGTGCTTGAGTCATATGGTGGCACTATTTCGCTGATAAAATCATTGAGCGAATTTGAGGACAATAGAGAAATCATTGGTTTTCTGGATGTCAGCAATTGGCATTTTTGCACAACTTCCATTTGTTTGGATATGAGTTCGCTTTTAGTCTTGGTTCTGAGCTCGCGTTCCACATCGATAA
The DNA here is from genome assembly GCA_010279815.1 of Brachionus plicatilis. Taxonomy (NCBI): domain Eukaryota; kingdom Metazoa; phylum Rotifera; class Eurotatoria; order Ploima; family Brachionidae; genus Brachionus; species Brachionus plicatilis. The sequence goes on from QEOQ01000246.1 coordinate 737,535, forward strand.
TCATTGTTTCCATTGACTCTGTTTCTTGGCTCAGCTTGTTCCGCTGGTTCATTAGAGTTAGAATTTTGTTTTTGAGCTGGTTTTCGAGCCTGGCGACCATTAGCTCGACCGCGTTGCGGATTTCGCGGACGCGTTCGTCTTTGGCGCCTCGGACACTCTCGATGTTGCGCTCCACGTCCTGTACCAGGCCAATTAGCTCGGCATGCCGCTTTTTCAACAGATTTATCTGCTCCTGTATTTGTTCTTTGTGAAATTCGTAGACTTCATCAATTGGCTTGAATTGGTGAGATGTATGCGTGCCTCCAAACAAGGCACATTGGTGACAAATTGACTTTTTACATGTTAAACAATAGACGCTCAGCTTTTCGGCTTTGTGGATATCGCAGCGGTTGTCTTTTCGAAGGTTGAAATCAGAGAGGGAAGATTGGTTGGAAGAGCCTGTCAAGTCGAAGTTTTGGTCGTTGTCGTGTCTATTTGAGCGCTTTGCCAAGGTAAAGCTTCCAGATTGCTGCAATGTGTCCAGTTTTTGGGTTATTTCCTCGGCCCATCGGCAATTGACAAGTTCGCTTATTTGGAGAGGGGCGCGACAATGAGGACACTGGCTTCGCTGCTCGGTCAACCAGCGGGATATGCAGGCAAAACAGCACAATTTTGAACAGTGTGGACACAGGCGAGCATTACGCAATTTTTCCATACAAATAAAGCATTTGAATACCTCCGCTATTGTCTTGAAATTAAACAGAATATAATTACATTGTTTTACATTAAAACCGCAGAACGGCTAATATTACATCATTTTACGTAATTTTACATCAATAAATGTAAGATTACATAAAATTACATCAAATTTAGAATGTAATGAAAATTTGATTTTTAATATTTTTAATTGATTTTCGCAAATTGAAATTTTGAATTTTTTTAGATTTTATTACATAATTTTACATGAAATGTTGTTAAAAAATGTATTAAAAAGTAATTTTGAGTAAATTTTGTTTATAAGTGAAAAAACGGTTTGATATAAACGAGTCCAGTTTAGTATATTTTTCAATTGATTAAATTTGTATAAAAAAAATTAGCTTTCGCTGCTGTCGATTGAGAAAATCACCTAGTATTTCAGATTTTGATAAGATTAAAAGACTTGTATGGTTTCTTAGATAAAAAGACTGTGATTATTCTAATTATATATTTGTTGATGAAACTTCTTTTAGACTGTCAGAAACGTCACTATACCATTGTAGATTACAAGCTAAATATTCCCGAAAGTATATGGTCTACCTAATTATTCGCTTCAAATATTAAAATCTGGGATCGGATATCATACAAAGGTGCAACTGAGCTAGACGTGAGTTAAATTTTATTTTTTTAATCAAAAAACAAAAATTAATGCTTAAAGTTATTCAAAAATAACATAAATGCGAAAATGTATAATGAGATATTAGCAGAGTTTTTACTACCTTTTGGTGTAATAAATTTTGATTATGACTTATAGTTTTACATCAGGACAATGATCCAAAGCATAAGTCAAATGGATGTTTAACTTTTTTGGAAAAAAATTCAATAAAATGGATATTACTCATAAATTTTGCTGGTTAAAAAAAAAATAATTTACGATTTAAATTAATTTTGAAAGATTCGTTATCCACCTAGATCATCCTGATTTAAATGAGACAAAATTTTGACTGAATCCAATTTAAGAATGGTTTAAATTTAAAATTTAAATTTTGAATTTAATGTGTTTTTTTGAACTAAAACTATTTTATTAAACTGAAACTTTGTTTATTATAATTAAAACTTATCTGTATTCTCTTTGTTCGAACATCATCAGCTGTTATATCACTTAGCTTTAGCATTATTAAGTTTGAATTTTTTTTATATCCTTATTTATTCAATTTTTTACTCAAAAAAAATTTTAAATAATTAGTCGATATTATGTCTGCGCCAAGTCTACTGTTTTTTAATAGTTTTAATTATTTTCAAAAAAACTTAAAAAATAATTATATTGAAAAGAGGCCAAGCTTTTGATATGATTTTATATTAAAATTTAATAATTATTGTTAATTGACCTTTTTAATAATAATATTTATATCTGTCTTATGTTTTCTTCAAATGAATTTAAATATTTTACAATTAAAATCGTATACAAAAATAGCTTTAAATATACTTAAACGATTTGTTTAAGTTTACTCAAATGAATAAAATATATTTAATATTATTTTTCATTTTTTTCAAATAATCTAAATTTTGAATTTTCATTTTTTTTCTCAATAAAATTTTTAGTTTCTGTTCATCAATTTTAACATAAAATCAAAATACTTAATTTAATCAAAAAACTGATCACATTAAAGATAAATTTATTTTCTAAACTAATCGAGAATTTCTACAAATTATTTATTCAAATTAATCTATTTGTATTCGAATTTAAAAAATTTTAAAATTTCTCTTTATCCTAAACTCATCGATGTCTAGTAAAATTTTCTGAATCAAATTTTAGTATAATTAAATGCTCTCAACTAAATAATCTGCTTTTTTGTGATTATTGTGATCTAGATTTTGTAGATGTCTTGTTAAAAAACTTACTTCGACCGAGTTGTCGTCCATGCTAGCTTGGCTTCTGAAGTTTGCTTGAGACTCTTGAAAATTATTATAGTAATAATTGGATTCGAGTTGTTGGGCGTTGGTGTCATCAGACATGGTCGATTTGCAAAATCATAAACACCCGCAGTCAATCTAAATAAAAATTCCTCTCTCCTGAGCTAGCTAAATTTATACTTTCCTATCTGATTATTTAATCTAAAAACAAAAACATACAAAAATCAAATAAGCTAAGTTGAATATTTTAAAAATATTATCAACAAAGTCATGGTTAAGACCACAATCAGATGCAATTTTATACGCATCGCTTGACTAGCATTCTTTTTAGTGTAAGATTAAACGATTTGGAAGAGAATTTTATTAAACTAAAGAAATTTATTTAATTTGAAAATTTAAAATTTTGCAAATTTTTCAATTCTTCGGACTTGTGTATGGCTTATTTAGTTGCATTAAGCATTTATAATACAGCAACAAAAAGTTCGTGCAAGACAACAATTTGGATCATCTTCATCATGTTTTTTTTGAGTCTTGTTGGTCGACGACTTTGTGTAAATGGGTCGATCTTGCTCCAGATCGTCGTCCTCACACTGTCTTGTTTCTTTTTTCGGTTCTTGATTGTTAGAGTTCATTTTAGAGAGAATTTTCTTCAGACTTGAGAGCTTCCGATTTAATTTTGTGTCAAAAGTAACTCAAAATTTAAGTTTTACCTTAATTTCAGCTCTCAATAATCTGGAGAAATAAATTTTTTAAATATTCTAAATACGTAACTAATGGTTACCTAAGTTAGAATCGATTAAATTACATAAACCTAGATATTAACTACAATATTAGGAAAAAAATCATATATTTACATTCAAAAAAACATAATAATTTTGTATTAAATGACCGAAAATAAATTTAAAAGCAGGATTCTAAAAAAAATATTTTTCTCTTTAAAATTACCTAAAATTTGCAAAAAAAACTTGATAAAAAAACTGAAAATAAATTTTGAAAATTAAAAAAAAAATTTTTTTCAACTTTGAAAGTATCAAAAGATTGCAAAAAAATAAAATAAAAATTTTAAAAAAATGGGTTTGTTAAAGTTCTTAATGAAGAGATAATTTTTTTCTCCATTAGACACTGACTCGGTTTAGCTTCGATTTTAATCTTTTGATTAATGTCGCAACCAAAATGTCTTTGGTCGCGATCCGAATTAATCCTTAATCTTATTGAGGTTTAATCCGAAACTTTTTAAATTTAGCTTTTGGAGATATGTGTAAATTGGCGAGCTAATATTGAATAAACAAAATAATTAAAAGTAGTCTATGGCTTTGTTGAAAGACCTGGAGTAAAATTTTGAGATGAAAGTTTTTCAATATTCTGATTAAAAGTGAGACTAGTGCTTGTTTAGTCCGAATAAAGGTGTCACATTTTTATTTACTTTTTCGATGAAATTAAAATTAAAAAAACAATATTAGAATTTATTAGACTCCTTAGGTTTAATTTGCAAAAAAAGAACTTAAGAAAAGTGTCGAGCTTTAGTCTATTTTTGTCAAAAAGTGGCCACTAGCTACAAAGAATGCTTGTCGGAAAAATGGAATTTACGGGCTTCAAAAATTAAAAAAGTAATGCATAATCTCTATTAAAATTACTTTTTTTTATAGAACATAAATTATAATTTAAGCCAAAGTAGTTTTTCGAACTGGTCTATTGTTTTAATTATAATTGGAATATAAAACGTGAGATAGCTAAGTGATTTTTGTTCAGAGTCGTTGATATTTCAAGCCTATTTAATCTAAATAGTGTACAAATCGTCAATTAATGACTCGTTTTGTTTAAGTGCCACTTGGAAAAGATAAAATTTTCATTCGAAGTTTTAATTTAGAAAATTTAACTTTTTAATTTTAAAAAAAAGTAGAGATAATTTTTTTTTTAAAAGTGATAATTACGTAATAGTCTCATTTCAAAGTATGTCATTATAAAAATAAAAAGACATAAAACTAATTTGTGTTATTAATTTGTTCTAAAGCTAAAAAGCTAACTTTGGTTAAAAAAAATCTGTTTTTTATAATAGTTTTTACTCAGAGTAAAAGTGAATGAATCAATATTTATTTAAATTATTTAAAATGGACAAATTTAGATTCAAAAAAAAGAAGAAAAATTTATTCTGCAAGTGAAAAAAATGATCTTTTGTTGTTACGTAAGTCTGAAAAAAAGAAAATATTTAAAATATTTGATGGAAAAAAACATCATACTTTAATCGTTAAAAATAACTGAAATAAAGTCAAATTTTTGCTAATAACTTTAAAAAAGATAAAATGAAGGATACAAGTCTTGATTTTCATTTTAAAAAATTTATTAACAAAAGAGATTTTGAATCTTAAATTTAATGATCAAAAGAATAAAAAGCTTATAAACTTTGAAAATTTTTTCTACTCAAGAACACAAAACTGAAAATAAATTTTCAATATTTGCTATTATACAAATGCAAGTTTCATCTTTTAAAAATTCAAAGCTTTTAAATCGCTTTTGGATTCATTTTAATGATACAAAGCGATATTGTAATCATTGAATAACCTATTTTAAAATAGAAAACTAAAACATTACTAATCTATATACTTAAATAATTAAAAAAAATTGAAAACCTTAAATTCAAATATTAAAACTAAAATAATTTAGAAATAAACAATGAAATAAAAATTTAAATTTGAAAATTTACTCAGAAAAAAGGTAGCTAAAAAAAGTTTACAATAATAAAAATGCAAGAAAAACAGACAAGAAAAATTAATGTTACGGTAATATTATTTTTTCTTGTCTATATCTTAAGCTATTTTAAACTTTAAATATGAAAAGATCATAACTTTGAATTTGAAGATATTTATAATGACAAAATCTAAAAAAGGTTTTTTTTTTTTAAATTTGATGAAATTTAAATTTGAGGAAAATATTTTAAATTTTCTTGTAAATTAAATAGATTTTTCAAACTTAAAATTCGACCATTGAGTTTTAAAACCATATTTAATTTTTAATTAAGACCCTCATTTAAAGGCTAATAATTAATTTTATTTCAAAAATATTTTTTTTCATAGCTAATTCAAAAATATATTTTGTTATCAAAAAAAAATTTAAAAGTACAAAAAAATATTTAGTAATGCAAAGATGAAAAAAATTATTTTTTGCAAGAAAAGATCTTAGTTTTATAAATTTTAAAATTTACACATTAAAATAAAATCTATTAAAGAGTTGGTATCATAATAAAATCTACTACAAATCGAATTAAAATAGGCATGAAAAAAATTTCTCGACACTACCTATTAGCTATTTTAGAGATAAATGATTTCTTAATAGAAAAGATGATTATTTTGATATTAAAAATATTAAATATTTTAAATTACTAGTTATTTTTATTAAATTTTCTTGTTACTTACTAAAGGTAACGTTTTTCCAAATTAAGACGTGTATGTACCAATACCAAAAAAAAAATAAAGAAGAAAATAATTTACTGAACAAATAAAAATATAGTTCCTATAATTCGGATCCGGATAATTTTTTTTAGAACTTAATAAATTATTTCAATGATTTAAAATTAATTTAAAATTAATTGCATCAGGTTCAAATTTATTTTCATATTTTATTTAATCAGTCTTTAAGGCCCGATACTGTAAGTGTTCAGAAATTGTCATTTTTTTTTTAAATTACCATTCAGAATATTTGGCCTAATTTGATTTTTAAAATCCAGATCTGGGTTTCAAGGACAACTAAAAGTATAATATGACCGAGATTAAGTCAATTCCATTTATTGGGTCCCATGTTCCGATTTAATCCATCCATTAGTTCATTAGTAAGATTAAAAAAGAAAATTCAATGAGTTTATAAGTTTAATTATCAACTAGAAAATATTCAAGAAATAAACCATGAAATAAACATCTGAAAAAGTTACCTCTATAGTTAACTCTATCAAAAAATACATTAAAGTTATAATTAAATTATTAATTGTTTGGTTTTATTAGTTTTTATTTTTAAATTGAGGAATTATAAACTAACAGAGCAGAGTGAAAATTTAATAATCTTTTTTAAATAAATAAATTAATTGTGAACTAGCCAACTCTTGTTCTAAAATTAAAAAAGGTCTTAAAACTGGTTTTTTTAACCGAGTTGATTTTTTTTAACTTATCTTAAAACCAGTTTAGTTTATTGAATCGGTTTTTCAACCGGTTCTTCTTTGAAATCAGTTTGATTGAACTCGTCTACCAGCAGTAGCCATTATCCAAACCACACACACAGATATTATGACGTCTCTAATTATACGCTCAATTATTTTGCAAGACACTTCTGACTTTTGAGAGCCTGCAGTTGCCCGGATCACTTCGACTACTTTTTCCTTGCTGGTCTCTGACACAGCCTTCATCAAATGTATTGTTGAAGATACGGCTCAGTATCTCTAAGAATATAGCTGAACTTTCATTAAGCTTTATCAAAAAAAACTGAATTATTTTCTTTTCTTTTACTTGTCAATGTCAATTTAACACCAGTACATGTAAAAATTATTCAAAAATATATTTGAAAAAATTGATAAAAATAGAAAAAATTTGGAAAATTTTGGAAAATTTTTCAAATATATTGTACCTGTCCGCAGTCAAGACTAAACTGATACAAATCTGTTTTAGCTTTAAAAAAATTGGTTTGGATAAATAGCTCGGTAGAAAACCAAAGGCAAAAGACTGGTACGAAAAAGATTGAAATTAGAATTTAAAAAACAGCATTTTGTACATTAACATATTAGACTGATAAATTGAACTTAATTAATAAATGATTTTTTAAATGAGATAAATGTTTTTTGTTTGATGGTATATTTTTTGGTGAAAAAAAAGTAAGCCATAAAAATTGTCAATTGGGTTAGAATTTAACCAAATGAAAAGTTAAAATTTTTGTTGATAAATTTTTTTCTAAATTTTCTGAACAAAATGTATTTTTATATTTTTATTCATTAAATTTTAATAATTATTTATTAAATTTTTTATTCAAAACTGATATGATAATGTTTGTGCATGCAGAAATACTTCAGAATGTCCAATTTAAATTTAAAAAAAAAATCGAACAAAAATTCAAATTTGCCATTTCAAAAATTATGGGAAAAATTCCGTAAATATTTAATTTTTTGTCCTTGAGCTATCATTTATTAAAGAAACAAGAATTCTTGCTTTTATTTAAAGAATAATAAAACATTCTAAATTAAAAAAAAATCCAAATTTTAAAACAAAAAATTTTGAGAGATTTTGAACACTTATTTTCGATAAATTCGAAAATGAAGATTCTTGACGTAGACATGAAATAAAAATTATTTTTACGATTTTTTGCAATTTTCATGTCAAAAACGAAAAACATTTAGTCCTATTGCAGGTAATTTATTTAACAAGCATCACATGAAAACGAAAAAAAGCTTGTTTGAACATGTTTAAAAAAAAGGCAAAAAATACTATAAAACGTAAATATTTTTATTTCGAAATTTCATTTAATTTTAGCTCCCTTAGCTACCATAATTTATTCTATTCTTTTACCTGAATATTTAATAAAATTAAAAAAGATATTATAATTAAGTTAAGAAATGGGTCCCAGAGGTTATCCACGAAAACGAAGGCGAACTTCAAAATCCATAAAAGCAGGTATCACCTTTCCAGTGACGCGATTTCACCGTAAACTTAAAAGTCTACCTCAAATGCCACATCGCATCTACCAGAACGCTAGTGTTTATCTTTCAGCTACAATTGAGTATTTAATTGGTAATTTTTATTTTTTATTTTTTAATATACAATAATTTTACAATAAATTAAGCTGAAATTCTTGAACTTGGCGGAAATGCAGCCCGCGACAATTCCAGAGCAAGAATCTCACCTAGACATTTGATGCTTGCCATTAAAACAGACTCAGAATTGGAACAGCTTTTTAAAAAATGTATTCTACCAGGAAGTGGAGTAATTCCAAGCATTTCTTCAGCTTTGATTCAAAATAAAGCTGCAAGTTCCCTTGGAAAAGTAACGCCTAAACCAAAGCCTATGGCTCCAAAAGCCAAGAATTTGTCTACCAAAAAAGGAATTGCCAAAAAAATCTATATGTTTGATGACAAAGATGAAACTAATGAAACTTCAAAAAATGTTACTCTTTTAAATGAAAGAACGTTGGCAACGGGACAAAAGGTAGTTTATTTAAAAAAAATTAATAAATTGAAATAAAAAAAATTCAAAGCTGAAAGTGATCCAAGCAGATATTACAAATGTGGTCGCCGATGCGATTGTTCATCCGACAAACAATTCTTTTTATATGGGAGGAGAAGTTGGTTCAGCCATAGCTAGGGCTGGTGGTCAAGAAGTAAGAAATTTAGTGGATGAACTGCACAAAACCTACGGAAATTTGGGAGTTGGTTCTGGTAAATACAAAACAAATTGATTTTTAATTTGAAAAATAAATAAGATCTATATTTTAAGCGGCAATGAGTCAAGCGAGTAAAAATATGCTTTGTAAAAATATCATCCATGTGTATTCTCCTTCATGGGATACAATGCAGCAAGTACAACGTATTGACGAGCTCACCAAAGTGGTTCAAAATATACTCACTTTAGCAGAGACAAATAAACTTCAATCCGTAGCACTACCAAGCATTAGTAGTGGAGCGTGAGCAAAATAGAAAATTTTTTGCATATTTTAAAATTAAATTTTTAAATATTAGCAATGGTTTTCCCAAGCAGGTTGCCGCCCAGACTATTCTGAGAGCCATTAATGAACATTTTAAATCGATTGAGTCAAATAAAACAAAATCAACCGTGGATCAAGTGATTTTTGTTCTCTATGATACAGAAAGTGTTAACATTTATACCAGTGAGCTTGGAAAGCTTAGCATTTGAGTGAGAAAAATAGATAATTTTCATTTTCATTACGATTTTATTAATCGTAAAATTTTTTTTATTTATTGAGAATTAGAAAATTTTATATAGTCGATTGTTGTTTATATTTTCAAATAAAAGGTTACACATGATCTGTTATGGATAAATTTTTGAACATACCACTTTAAAAACTCGATAGCGTATCTGTCTAAAATAAAAGATAAAACAAAATATCAGAATTAATATAGGTCCACAAAATATTTATTATTATTTATAATCAATGTTCTTAAATTTAAAAAACGGAAAAGATTGACTCAACAAACTCGTTATGCCTAAGGTTTTTGTCTCCCATAAATATTAGCTGTAAAATTTTCCAAAAAATTCTCGATTGGGCGTTGTTTTTCTGAGTTGTTTTGAAAGGGCAATGTCAAATTTTACTACAAAAAGAAAAACTTTAAAAAAAAAATTTGAAAAAAAATTATAAAGTTCTTACTTTTTGTATTAAAATTTCACATCGACTTTGAAAGCAAAATATCGGGAATATTATTTCAGCACAATCAATTTCTGATTAGCACAATGAAAAAAACATTCAACACAATTCGATTTCTTCTCAGCACAAAAAATTATATTTAAAAAAAAAACATTTAACACAAAAAAATTGTGTTTGAAAATAATTCTTAAAGGAAATTTTTTTTCAACCAAAAATATTTATAAAAAAATTAATTTTTTTTTAATTTTAAATTTTATTTAATGATATTTATAAGTGGAAGTTAGGAAAATAAAGTAAATTTCGAAGCTTAAAGAAAAGAAATTAAAAAAATTAGTCTCTAGAAAACCATTTTCCCGCATTTTTTGCTCTACCTCTTTTAGGTTTATTTACAAATTTGTCCTTTTTTTTAAAAAATTTTTTTAATGCCAATAAATGTGCACAATATTTTAATTTAGTGAAAAACTTGCAAGAACATTTCTTACTGTTAAGCTCGACTTTATAACAGTTTTAATAAATTTTTTTTAAATTTTCTCATCAAGCCATTAATTTTTGTGTTGAATGCATTTATTTTATTTTTAATTTTTGTGCTAAAAGTATTTTTTTCAAATTTTAATTTTTGTGTTGAGAAGAAATCATTTTGTGCTGAGCGTTTTGAAATTGTGTTGAATGATTATTTTTTTGTGTTGAAAAGGTAGACCCCAAAATATCTTATATTAAAGAATCACTAGTGAACTGGATCAAAACAAATACTCGGGCATAGGCCTCTGCATGGTTGTGGTAAGTACTCAATTAAACGAGTACCAGAAAAAGATCGGAGAGCCAACTTCGCGAGCAACCTAAAATTATCCAGCCATGCAAAACAAGCCTAAGTTAAGACCATCTCAGTCCTTGGACTGCTAAGAAGAAATTGAATTTTAACATTTTTTGCGTAAATTACTACTATTTACTTAAAGCATGGTCAAATATTAAAAACCATCAATAAAAGATTTTTAGAAGTCTTTTAACTTTATAATTATCTAATAATAAAAATAATTTAAAATTTTTTACTGAATTCTATGTAAAAATGGCAAATCTTATTCAAAAAATGTAAAAAAATAAAAATTGAATCAAATTGAATTTTTTCTGGCAGGGGATAAAACGTTCAGAGTAAATGACGTAAAATACGCTTTCAATTGGAAAGTTAAAAATTTCCAAGAGAATAAAAAATTAAAAAATCTAAAAAAAGTAATAATTTTGCCACAACTGATTTTATTTTTATACAAAGCTATAACTTTAAAATATCTAAAAAAAAAATGTTAAGTTTAATCGAAAAATGGTGTTTTTGATTTAATATTACTAATTAAATACAATTTTTACTTTTAGTCTTAAGACTATCGTAAATTATTTTACCACACTGATATGGTTTAATAAATTATATGTTAGAATGTTAACAAAATTTCTGTGAAATGAACGTAGATAACAGTAACAGTAACAGTAAAGTGTTTGTGGTGAATGAACAAAGTAAAAGCCATGACTTCTCTTTTTTATTTATTTTTAAGATAACTTAACGAGTCATTAACTTGACTTAACTTATGAATTAAAGTTATTTCTTTTTAATGAAAAATTATTTCTTTTTGACCATCGAGAATCAAATTAATTAATGTAAATGTGCCTTATCTTGATTAACTAGTTTACAACCCAATTAAATAAATTAAATTTTCAGGCTACCCAAAGTAAAAAATTTATTCTTTAACTTCCTAAAAAAATCTTTTTTATCTAATTTTGGTCAAATGTTAAATAAAAAAAATAAAAGTTTTAGACACGTGAATTTTCATCTCATTTAAATTCGCGTAATCTTTGATTTTATGATTTTAAAATGAATTGTTTTTTTAATCACATAATTTAAAGACTAAAAATATCACAAAAGGCTAGATAAAATTCAGTTTTTAAATTATATTTTTAAATAAAAAAATTAATTTCAATTTAAACATAATTAAATTTTTATTTAAAAAAAAAAACATGGCAGCTGAGTCCTTGCAAGAAAATATTCCATTACCAGCAAATGTTGAAATTTTTAGTTTTATTGGAAGTCGGAGTTCTCCAGAGATTCGCTATCTTTGCACATATGTGTCAAGTGGCGAGCAGCAAAAATCCAAAAACTCGGCTATTATCTGTCTGAAATGGTCAAGTTTTATAAACAACAATATTCTAACATTTTTGGCAAATTTAAATTCTCAGCCCGAACCAACCGACTATGATTTGGACATTGGTAAAATAAACGAAACAATCAAGTCAGGCAAACGTGTCCGTATTCTCATCGGCTTCAATCTAAATGACTACAACTACTTTTCATTTGAGGAAATGATCCCACTAGAAAAAATTCTAAAAAATTCCACAAAAATTTTTTTCTTCTGCTACAATGAAGAGAAATACTTTGATTTTTGCATGACAGAAAGAATATCTAGCGACATGTTTTATGAGACCATATGGCCCAACTTTGTATCATTTACCAAAATTTTACTTGCATTTGCCAGTCAATTTTCTCTCGAATCAAATCTAGTTCTGATATCGACCCTTGACTCTTTAAAGACATCAATTGAACACCTAGAACAAGCAAATTTGCCCCAAAACTTTTCTTCCCATGTAACCCAGCGAAAACTTTTGGCAATGATTGACACAATTCCATTCAGAAAGTCAGGTCAATACATCAAAGACTTAATCAAGGACACTAAATCCAAATTTCGCTCTGAAATCAAAAAAAAAGAAGACGAATTTTACAGATTTCACTCGCGTTACAACGCGTCCTCAGTCCTACAATATCTGATAGACTTTTTCGAATCTAGATCCAAATACAGTTTTGAAGAAAAATCAGTTTTCAAAAATGTATTTGTAAATGGTAGCGAAAACTCAGTCAGGCCCTGTCTCCTCTCAGCTCTACTCGACTCAATGGTAACTTTGCTCAGTCAAAAAATCGACCTGGACCTAATCGAAGAGGCCATCAGCATATTGCGCAATCTTAGCCATCATTTGATATTCAAACACGGGGTCTTTAATAATAAAGAATTTTTGCCATTAATTTACCATCTTCTTGAGTCTGATTCAAACATATTGAAGTACGAGGCCACTGATCTAATCAAACAAATGCTAATCACAGACTACAAGAGATATGGAAATTTGCTGGTCGATTTTGACACAAAATATTGTTCATCTATTATTTTGCTTTTGTATGACTTGGTTGTGGAATTTTTGCTCAAGTACACCAATGATTGTGTGGACAAAACAACTCAGGGTTTGGAAAACAAAATTTTATATGACACAATCAGAATAGAATCTTTGGAGTTGTGCTTAAAAGTGGTTGAAAAAAATAATTGTGACAATTTTTGTCCAGATAAAATTGAGAACTTGTTTACTTTGTGCGTAAAAAACCGATTTTTGCCATTCAAACGCATAAAAACAAAATTATACGCCATTCTAAATGTCCTGCTCAAATATGGCCCTAGCTCATTTTGGATGAGTAGAAAAAGATTAAATTTAATTCTAAATGATTTAAATGGTACATTGCAATTTTTGATAGAAAATAATTTTACCAAAAGTGAACATTGGCAACGAAGCTCTCAATTTTTGATCGACATCCTTATTTTCATAAGAAAAAATCCGCAATATGACTCGGGTGAAGTTTCATTGCTGGATAATAATGAAATGGGCAAAATAAAAGACTTGATCATGTCATTTAATGGAAAAAATGTGAACCAACTAGACTATGAAAGCTTGTCTATCATCAATGATTACAATCAAGAGTTTTTTATTGAATGCTTGACTGAAATGTGTCTCAAGGACTCGTTTAACTCTCCTGGCCATTATGCAAAATTTTTTTACCGGGCACAAAATTTTTATTCCAAAAAACTTCTCATTTCAATTTTAAAAAATTTGTTTACACTCTATGCTCCCAGTTCAGTCAAAATAATCAAACTTCTGAGACTAGTCGGTGAATTGATCTGCATGGATGTTATTGACAATGAGTTGATTGAGCCTGTGGTCAACGAATGGTTTGAAAAAGGTCTGCACAAATTGGCAATTTCGCTCAGCTTGATGACAGAGGAAAAGCTGGAAAAAAAATTATTTGAAAAATTCACTGGGAATGAGTCAGACAAAATTTACCACTTGGCTAGCAAACACGAGGATTTGGAAGATTTTTTAGCCGAGACCTTTGGCCTTGCCAGCCAAAATTTGACCAAAAAATTTCACCAAAATTTCACCAGATTGCAAAGTGACTTTAAAATCGAGTACGAAAAAGCAGCTGAATTGTCTAGGCAAGAAGTTTTAGAGATCAAAATTCAAAACGAAAATTTGATTAAAATGAACAAAAATTTTCAAAGTGAAATTTTGAATTTAAAAAATGAACTAAAACGAATTGATTCTGACCGTCAAGAAAAATCAAATGAAATAAGCGAGTTGAGAGCGATAATTGAAAAATTCAAAAATTCAAAAAAAAATACACCATTTGAATTTAGAGCGGCAAAGGAAGAAACTACTTCATTTGTACTTGATGAGTCCAATATTGATCTAGACCAAATTGAAGACGACCAAACATTTGAACAAATAGACCTGAGTTTAGACTCGGAAAAATGCAAACAAATACTTGGTACCCTTAAACACAAAAGGAAAACTTTCAAAGAATTTCGATCGCTCATCCGCGGCAGTCTAAAACATTTGAGCATCAATTTGTACACTTCCCCATTTCAGTTTTTGTCCGAAATCATTCAGAACTTTGAGGATACAGAATACGATAGTGCAAATAAACCCTGGTTTATTAAATTAATAATCGATAAGGATTATTTAATTTTTTGTAATAATGAAAAAGGCTTCAAGGCTAAAGATGTCAAGTCCATTTGCAGTTGCTCGGAGTCTTCTAAACAAAAAGGAAAACACATTGGACACAAGGGTCTTGGTTTTAAGAGTGTATTCTTGTGTAGTGACAACCCGGTAATTGTTTCCAAGCAATGGCAGTTCGAGTTCCGCAAAGAAAAAGATGAAATTTCATTCATTACACCGCACTATGTAGAAAAAATTCCTGACACTTTGGCAAATTGTATGTCACTTGATTCACTATCGACCACTTTTATCTATTTACCTCTAAGAGAAGAACTAAAATACAATTACGGAGATGAAAAAAATGAAAATTACTTTTCAGATATTCGCAAAAATATTGATCCTAATATACTTTTATTTACAAATAAAATAAAAAAGATGATTATAGAAAATAAAATCAAACAAAGTGAAACAGTTATTGAGTGCTTTGAATCCGGCAACTTGGCACAAAACTTTGGCTATGAACATTCAGAGAAAATTCTGCGCATTGACAACACTGAGAATAGAGTAAAAATTTTTAGGAAAAAAATTCAAATACCGGACAATCTAGTCGGATTGGAAGAGCTGCAAAGTGACCTTAGCGAGATAACCATCGGGTTTCCTGAGTCGAAAAAATGCGCAAAAATTTTCGCCTTCTTGCCAGTTTGTGATCTAAATTTTAATTTTATAATTAATGCTGACTGGATTTTGGTAACAAACAGAGAGTCTATAAATTTAAATTCCAAACTCAATGTATTTTATCGTGATAGAATAGCTGAGTTTTTTATTCAAATTGTGAGCAATGAGACCAGCCTGAAAAAAAATATCCTAGAATATATTCCGAAAAATTTTGATTTATTGAGTGATTTTTGGAAACAATTTGTGAATGATTTAAAATATGGCCTGCGTAGTTTAATTTGTGAAAAATTAAATTTTGACAAAAATATCAAAACCTATGTGTTCAATGAAGATTTGAGATTTTTGCTCGGTGAAAAATTTGTGAATTACTTTGGCATTAAATTAATCTATCCGAATGAGACAGGAATCGATTATGAGTATTATGGATTTAGTAGAATTACTTTGGACACAATTCTGGACCATTTGAGCAATTGTGAATGCCAAGAGCTTGATGACGAATGGTGGATCAATTTCTATCGTTTGATTAATTTAAATTTTGATGATAGAATAAAAGACAAATGCTTCAAAGCGAACATATTCCTGATTGAAAATCAAAGAAAATCTTTAAATGAGAAAAGCAAATTTTATTTAATAAGAGACGATTTGAAACAATTGAATTCATGGAGGGACAATTTAACTCTTATCGATTACAGATCGTTAGCTGAGCGAAATTTTTTGTGCCAAAAACTAAAAATAGCAAAAATTACAAAAGATTATATTAAAAATTTTATCAAAAATTTGCACTTGGAAAACAAGGAACTAGGCTCTTTGAATTTAATTTGGCAAGACTTGGACTTTATAAAACAAAATTATGCTGATGAAAAAATGATCTTGTTCGTGCCTACTAGCTGTGGAAAATTGCGTCCAATTCACAAGTGTTTTTTGTCTCGATTGGCAAACTATGACTTGTCATGTCTAACTTCATGTTTTGACCTTATAGATTTTAGAGAAGAGAGTCTTGAGTGGGAATTATTTTTTATCAAGCAACAATGCAGATTTCCCCAACTGGACATGGAAGAGAACAAAATTGACCAACTATTCAATGGATTTAGCCTTTACACAAGCAATGATTTGATCTATTTAGACCAAATTTTGGATTTAATTGAAGGTTACAAAATTAAGGACTTTCTACTTAGGTTGCCAGTTAAAACCAGATATATGTCTGACGAAAATTTTGTGACTCTTTTGGCCAAAACTTGTGCTTCAAGTGTGTATGACGGATGTTTGCCCTCAATTGACATTTCGGTGTCCATGTTTCAGATAGCGCAAAGAATGGGAGTAACAACTACACTCAATTTTGCCAATTGTACCAAGGTATTGAGCAATTTAGTTGAAAATGAAATTAATGATCCCAATTTATACATTAATTGGTTCCTGAATTTAAAATCCCATCATGATACGGAGTCTATTTCGGATTTGGAATTGATAATTTTAGAAAATGGCCATAAATACAAAATATCCGACTTGTACTGCTGTGATTCCACGCCTGGTGTGGAACTTATTTGCAAATATTTAAAAAAAGGTCTCATCAATTTTGAAAAAAATTCAGCATTTAAACCAATTGAGTCCATTTTAATTTCATTCGGAGCCAATGTTAAAGCTTGCTTGGCAGATTGTTTAAAATGTTTGAACAAAATGGTCAACGATTGCAATTTGTTTAATAATAAATCAATGATTAATCGTTTAACAAGCCACGGTTTTCAAGATTTTTATCAGATATTTTTTACTATTGAAATGATTCTAAGGAACGAAAATGAATTAAAAGGTATTTTAAAACATATTTTTATTATTTTCGCTGTTTTTTTTGTATTTTAATTGGATTCAAGTGACTAATGTTCTTAATATATATTCTCCTCAATTTTTTAATTAAGGTGATTTATTTTTTAAGCTTTTTTATATCAATCAACGGTCGAGGGCCATTGTCATAAACGATATTGTAAGTATTAGGGATGATAAAATTAGTATAATTAACACATAAAAAATTAAATAAAAAAAAATATTTAATTAAATTAAATTAAATTTATTAAAAATTTGTTTTAAATTTTTAAAATTAGACAAAAATAGCAAAACCTTTGCGTTTAATGAAGATTTTAGATTTTTGCTCAGTGAAAAATATGTGATCAGTATAAATTACTATGGCATAAAATTAATTTTTAAAAACTTAGATTTTTGACATCGATTATTAAAAAATTCGATTAAGGGTATTTAAAGTTGATTTTTTATCATAAGTTTTATTATTTATTTTATTAAAGCTTAAATGTATTAATTTTATTAGGTCATTTTTAACCACTTTTTAAAAATTTCAGATGAATTATTGATAATAATATGGAATTATCATTTTAATTAAACCATTGTATTAAATTTTACATTAAATAATTAAGCGATTTCGATTTAGTAAAAATTAACAATCCAAAAAATTTAAATCGAAAAAAGTTTAGAGCTTGTTTGGTATCAGTTGATCCAAAATTAATATCAGCTAAATTTTCAGTAGTGGAGTTTGAAGCAACAATTGTTTCAAAATATATTTAACAAAATTGAAAACATGTTATATTTCAATTATTAGGAATTAATTTTAAAAAAAAGCTTTATCATTTTTTAACAAAATAGATGAATTGTAAACAAAAGAAAAAAAAATTAAAATATTTATAATTAGAACAATAAATCAAAAATTGATAGAAATACTTTTAAATTTTAGATTTTTTTCATTTTTTCCCTGAATTTTTTAGTTGATTTTAATACTAAAATTTATCAAAATTATCAATCTATTTATCAAAATTATCAATCTATTCAAATAGTAGTTTTTAAATAATAGTATTTTCAAATAATGACTTTTTCAAATAAAAGTGTATTTTTTCTAACTATTGGTATATTGGCTTTATAGACTTTGGAAAATTTGCTTGAAGTTCATCGAAAACTGATAAAATATATTTTTGTGGAACAAAAGGAAAGAGTTTTAGATACTTTTAAAATTTTTAAAATTCCATGCTGACGTTAATCTTGGCATAAAACTTTGAAAACTCTTGTAAGAAACATCCTACTGTAAACAAGTTATTTCATCAATTTAGACTAGAGCAAAATTTTACAGATGTAATTATTGATCAATTATAGTCAGGTGATACATACTCAAAACAAAGAAAGCAATTAAAAAAATAGCCGTATTAAGTTTTTATGTAAAAACTATGATTCAAACAAAATATTAGATTACATTGATAATATCGTATCTAATACTAGATAATATTTTTTTATTTTTTTCACATGATTTGATTGACAATTATTTAATTTACACTATTTTCTAATAAACTATTATATAAAAACTATTATTTGATAGTTTCCCGTATTTGCATATCCTGAAAATAAATTCAAAAATTAAATTCAGAAAGTTAATTGGATTCTTGTATTCTAAAGATCTGTCTTGTTAAATTTAATTTAATAAGAGTTGTTTAAAAATCACAAGTTGCATGTCAAGTCCAAGTTAAGTCACTTCGGAAAGCCGTCCATTTGCAAATGACCGGTCATATTCAAACGGATTGTCTAAAAGATCGATCATTGATCGGTCTTTTTCAAAAAAAGAAAAAAGTTTTAAGTATGACATGTATTGTATTAAAATTAAAAAAAATAATTTTAATTATTTGTTTATGATTTTATTAAACACAAATATTTTAAAAAATTTTTACTAATAATTATTCATTATCATGGATAAACATTATTTTTTCTACTTTTTTGGTGAAATTTTATTTTTTCTATTCCAAACTTGATAACCTGTAAATGAAAAAAAAATCCTTCTAATGATGAACTGGTATTACATAAAGAATTTAAAACTGTTCAACTTAAATAAACACATAAAACATATAAATATATGAACAGGTCTTTTTAATATTTTATACAGTGTCTCTACATAAAGCCAAGAATGGGTAAATTTACGTAATTTAATGCAATTTTACGTAAAATTACGCATCCTTACCGAAATATTAAAAGACCGTTTAAAAGACCGTCCGTCTAGACGGTCCAGACCGTATTACCGGACACCTACACTATCCAAAATTCACATTGCTTTTAATTAATCAAGATATCTTAAACTAAACTAAAAAAACTTAAAATTAAAGCTGATGCCATTGACTCTAACTGCATTGACATGGATAAAAGAGAATCTATTGTGGCTCTGGTGCAAACAAAAAAATCACATTTAGAAGCTAAATACGGTCCACTATCAATACCAATAGTAACTTATGACAATCATGTTTATTCACGATCCGAAATCGGGCTAAATACACTTAGTGTTTGTTTTCAAAGTGATTTTTTGAAAATTTGCATTCAAAAGCTACCAGACTTTATATTTTTGAATCAACTAATATTCAAACAATGTCCGTATTTATTTGGTCTAATAAATGGTGAATATTTGACCAAGCATATAGTTCTACATCTCCAGCACACAAATAGCAATATAGAAGAAACAAATTACTTTATAACCCAAGTGTTTCGCCAGGCATCTGGGATTCCGAATGTCCAAGTTGCCAAAGCTAATTATATGCCTATTAGGATTCAGCTTAAAAAATATGAACATGAATCCTCTATTGCCTACAATAGCATTAAATTTGCTATATTTAAAAAAGAATGGGTTTACATTGCTTGTAATGAGTACACTGGTGCAAATTTGGCCAGCATTCTTGGTTCTGCTTTGAAAACTCTCCTGAGATCTTTAGACCCGAATAAATCAGAAACTTCATTGGTATCGGAGTCAAAGGAATACATTAGTCGTATTTCTAAGTCTTCATTGAATAGATCAAATTGGAAAGCATGGGATCATTCTTGTTCACCAAGCACTCAATTTAATCTAAATGAAATTGTGTTTGCTGATGATGATTTTGATAGTTCTAAATTTAGTGAAGTTGTTTTCACTTCCAATTCGAATGTGGAAAATTTTATGAAATTTGTTAAAAATGATTTTTTGTCAGACCACGAATGCTACATGAGAAAATTGAATTTGGTGCCAGATAAAGTTAGAATAAATGACAAAATAACCAGCCAAATTGTGGCAAAACAAATTTACAACTCAGAAAATATTGAAGTAAACTACGAAAAACAAAAAGCCTGCTCGATCAAAGCTGAACACTTTATTTGCTGCTATTTAAAAAAAGAATATGGAAATGAGTTTAATGAATATGAAAATTGGGTATCTTCGGCCAGAAATTTTGTCTATCCATCAAATTTGTATTCTTATAATGATAGTTTAGGATACGATTTTTCCATTTTGGATCATAAAAATTTATTTAGTTTTTCGTATGGCTCCAATACAGAGTCGAATTTGTGTTTTGTTGAGGTAAAAGGTACCGAAAGAGAGTGGGATGGAAATTTTCATTTAAGCATCAATGAAATAAATAAAAAAGAGGAGATCAGAATGCTGAATGAAAGTAGACGAAATAATCAAAGATATGTTATTGTTGTTGTTGAGTGGACTTCAAATCCGGAAAAAACACGGATCGCTATGAGAATCGACTGGACCAACAACGATTCAATTATAAATATTAGCCCTGAGTCGTATTTGGCCAGATATGTGCCCAAAAATCTAGAAATTAATTTTGAAAAAAATAATTTACGTCACATATCTAACAACACTGGCAGTCAGAGTAGAAATTTTAATCCAAATTACAAGCCAAGGCAGAAAAATAGAGCTAGTTATTACGAGACCAATCGTCCCATTTTGAGGGAAAATGAAGATACTAGATATAAGCAACATAAAAATGTAAAATATTATGATCAAAATTCAAAAAGCATGTTTTAAAATCTTTGAAATTTTATTACATAAAAATTAAATCTTTTATAGCTAAAAATTGTTTTTAAAATAATTAAATTATTTTTTCTAAAATTAATAAAAAATTGTTCCACTTAAAAATCGATTTTTTTTTAAACAAACATTCTAAATGTCTCGACATAACTCTTACATTTCAAACATTTAAAGCTTTTATTTTCAATTGAAAAAAAAAATTTCTGCTTTAAAATCAAACTTGCGCAAAATTCAATAAAAAAAGTCATTTTAAAGTGTTAAAATATCTAATAGTTAAAAAACAATTCACCTCTAATGAAAAAAATTAAATAATCAAATTATAATATTTAATGTTATATCACTATAACCAAGTTTTAAAATTGAATTATCCTTTAAAGCTGATGTTGATGAATTTTAATTTTCGCAGATCGTGTCCATTTTATTTTTTTTAATAATCTGAATTATTATTTTTTATCTAAGCTTAAATTTAATTAAGGTTTTATTTGATAAACTTTTGTTTAAATCAGTAACTCGAAATTTGAAGCTTTTGACAGCGCTAATTTTTTCAATATTATATATTTAAAATTTTATTATAGTATTTATATTTCAATTTTTATTTTTTAAGCAATTTATTAAAAATGCTTTGCTAAATAGAGAGGAGGATTTTCCTTCAATTCTTTTTGCTCACAAACAGTCATTTAAGGTGACTTGTTGAAAATTAAATTTCAAATCAAGTCTAATGAGTTGACTTGACTTTGACTTTACGACTTTGTACAATACTGTTTAAAAAACATATTGAGAAATTTAAATTTTTCTTTTATTCTGTTTAATAGCGTCAAAGCATTCCATAATTATTTTTTTGAATAAAGACAATCTAAATTATCTTTTTCATACATTGTCAAATTATTTTTTTTTAAAAATGAAATTTTTGAATTCAAATTTTAATTTTTAATGCAACACTAGTGTATAATTTTAGGTTTTTAATGTGCTGATTCATTAGAATGTCGGAATTTGATGCCATGTTGAATATTAATAATTCTGATAAAATTCCATATTTTCTTTATCATATTTTTTGTATTAATTAATCGAATAAAAAATTTTGACATTAGATTTCTATTGACATTATTATTATTATTATTTTATTAGTTTGAGGGAAACCCTCCGGCTACTCAGAATGGATCAACGTCCTTCTTTTTAACCAAGAGATAGAAAAGCCACTGAAAAGTTCATAATAACTAAGTAAAAAAAAAAAAACAAAATAAAACAAAATAAAAACCGCTGACACTATTGCTATTGACATTAAATAATATATAAATTTACAATATATCCTTATTTTAACATCGTTAAGCTAATACAATCAACGCTGTCAATAAAAAATTCTCTCTTAATAATAATAATAATAATAATAATAAAAACAATAATAATAATAATAGCTACGAAAAGCAAGCTTGCGTAGGCGGCGTACTAGGAGGTCGTCTATGGTAGCACATTGTGCTATTCAAGGAAAATTACAGAAATAGAAGATAGATAGATATAAGTTTTTAGAGTCAATTGACATTATTTACAGTACACAAGTAAGAATGAGTCAGTTATGAATGCACAAAAACTTTGGTATTTAAGTTTTGGTGAATGCAACTCTTCATTAGGGTAAACAATATAATTTTAAATAAAGTAAAAAAGCTTTAACTAATTTTTTCTAATGAAATTGTTTGAAAAATAAGCTTGATGCGTTTTAAATTAAATTTTAAAATAGAGCTTGAGAGTTCAAACACGTTTTCAGCATTGGAATTTATGTCAAAAAATCAATGTATTCAATTGAATGCTCATTACTATCGGGAAAAAAATACGACTTGTTTAAATATAAATGCTAAAAATTTGTTGACATGGTGTAAATAATTTTCAGATTAAAGCAAAGTGATACCTAAGCCAATTCAAGTATTGGAAAGTGAAGTGTTTGCCAAACAAAAAATTGAAAAAATTATATAAATTGCATTATATATTAAGCGATTTGAAAAGCTATGATAAGATTTGGTAAGCTTTTTTTTTGTGTAAAATAAAAGTTAAATCAATTTATAAAGCTTAATATCTTGACATGTTGAGATTTGAACTTTTAAGATTATTTTACAAGTTCTCATTTTATTTGACTAATTTTTAACCATCAAATAAAGTATGATTTTTAATAACATTTATTTTATTACTCAATAAAAACTATTCTAACAATTTTTAAAATTATTCTTTTATCTAAATTTTTATTTATCGACTATTTTTATTACTTCAAATGCTTTTATTTGGGTATTTTAAATTTTATACAATTGTGATATTTGTTATTTTGTTCTAAAAATGCTATCGAGAGTAAAGTATTTGAATGATTCAGATGAAGATCAAACTTTTAAAAATTAATGGCATTGTAAATTTTGGAACAAAGAACAAAAACAAAAATCTTAAACGAAATAATTTTTTTACTAGGAGTCTAAAAATTGTTCTGCAAACGCTCAATCATCTGAAAAAAACTTTATACCACCCAAATTAAGTCTTTACAAAAAATCTGCAAGTCTGCAAAGCACCAAATGTATTTTAATTTATTAAAATTAAAATGCAGAGGTATTGCAGAGACTTCATTTGGATGATTCAAAGTTTGTAGCAGCTGATTTTGCAGAACAATTTTTACACTCATAATAAAAAATTTATTTTATTTTAAGATTTTTTTTTTGATTCTTTGTTCCAAAATTCACAATGCCAAAATTAATGAAGTAAAGAAATTAGAGGCAACAATTGCACGAAGCATATTCGAAAACTTCTTAAAAGAATGGACAACTTTTTTTAAGTTGAACTCAGTTAAAGCTTAATTCTTAACATCACAATTAATTTTTAACACTACAATTTAATGCAAATATCTGAAACAAAATTGTTTTTCATTGAAGAAAATTCTGCTTTATTTTCATAAATACGATGTCATAAAATTAAAAAAGTAAAGTTCACTTTTAAAACAAGTAATCAGAAAAATTAAACATATGACAGAATTTTGATAAAAAAAATTAAAAAAAAGAAATTATTTTTCCATAGTAACTAAATTATTTATCAAATTAAGTTGGTAGATTTTCTTCTTGTAGCCACATTTTCTTTAAAAATTTGTTTAAAAAATTCCAAAAAAATACAAATACAATTCAAATATTTTTTGAAAAAATTAAAGAGATAGGTTTATTCTTCAATTTGTTCCCAAAAATTTTTGTAAACAGTTTAAGCTGTTTTAAAAATGTCGATTATTATCATTTTTTACAAAAGTTATAAAAACATTAAATCATTAAATTTTGAAAAAAAAAGGTATTTTAAAATTTTGAAAAATGAGCAAAAGAAAAAAGCTGCCATCTACATAACAGATTTTCACGATTTTTCCTTATAAGAATTTAACTTAAGGCCTTATAATCATTCAAGCTCAAAAAGGATCTAAAAATAATATCCATGAGGGATCCTGTGAAATCTAGAGTTTAAATTTATAAACATTTTTAAGAATTATTTTCAAGGTCAAGTAATATTCATAGTGGCCTAAATGATTTTTTTAACCAACTTTTAGCATGAAGTTGACTAGAATATGAAAATCGGTCTAAGTCTAATTTATGGAATCGGACATTATTTCTCAAATAAAAATTTTTCAAATCTTTTTTTTTTAAAATGTCATCTAGCAGATTTAATAGTTCAATCGACCAAAAATCCAGCATAATGAAGACCGAAATTGATTAAATAAATTTTATACTGCTTAGCTGCCTTAAATTTCAAATTTTTAAAACAAGATTGCATTTATTAGCATAAACTATAATTTTTAATATATTTTTAGAAGAAATTATTTTTCTAGTAACAAATTTTAATATTAGGTAAAATGAGCCAAAATTTTAAAGTAAATTTAAAAAACCTTTTTTTAAAAACACACATTAACTTGTTTTTTTTAAGATAATAAAAGATTCCGTCCATGGTTTGATAGATTTGAAGCCTTTAATTGTAAAAATCATAGATACACCTGAATTTCAGCGATTAAGAAACATCAAACAATTAGAAACTCTATGCTATATTTATCCTTGCGCTGTTCATAATCGCTTTGAACATTCAATAGGGTAATAAAACATAATTTAAAGCTAAATTTTAATTTTAAATTAAAATAGGACAAGTTATTTGGCAAGATTATTTGTTGAACAAATTAAAAAAAATCAACCTGAATTGGAAATAACTCAAAAGGAAGTGTTGTGTGTTGAAATAGCCGGCTTGTGTCATGATCTTGGACATGGACCTTTTTCCCATTTGTTTGAAGACCTAGCGAAAAAAATTTATCAAAAACATAATCCAAATGGTGATCAAAAAGATGCCGATAAATTTTTTGTTGTAATTTAAATTAAGTATCATAATTTTGCATAAAATCGATTTTATTTAGCATGAAGATGTTTCCTTGTTAATATTTGATAGAATTTACATTAACTTAATAGAAGATTTTGAAAAAGAAGAATTGGATGAAAAATTTAGAGAATTGATTAAAGAATTAATTTTTCCATCTTCAATAAATGTAAAGAGTACTTTTTTTTTAATTTTTTTATTTAATAATTATTTTAAGGAAATAATAAAATTGCAAAAAAAATTAAAAGAAAATGGTTCGGATAGAGCTCAAATTGAAAATAAAATAGAAAGGCTAAAAACTAAATTTGAAGAAAAACTGGGCATTTCCATTGATAAATCTTTCCTATTCGAAGTAATTATTTTAAATTGATTTGAAAAAAAAATTTTAATTGCTATTGAAAAAATTTAAAGATTGTTTCTAATGTGCGTAACAAAATTGATGTTGATAAATGGGACTATTTTGCCAGAGATTCATTTCATCTTGGAATTAATAATACATTTGATTATAAGCGCTTTATTTTTTCATCAAGAGTTATCAATCCAGATAAAACTTTAAACCAAATATGTGTAAGAGATAAAGAGTTGAGAAATGTTTACGAAATGTTTCGTACAAGAGAAGACTTGCACCGAAGAGCTTACCAATTACCAAAGTCAACTGGTGTTAAAGAAATGGTGGTTGATATTCTTTATGAGCTGTAAAAAATTAATTTATATATTTTTAATTAAAAAATTAATTTTTTTTAGAGATGACGTATTTGAGTTCTATGAAACTTTGTCAAAAATAAACACAAAAAATGGTCTTGATAATTATTTGGATTTGGATGATAGAATATTATGTATTACTCAAAGAAGTTTTAATAAATTTGTTAAAGACGAAAATTTACAAAAAAATATTCAACGAGCTAAAGATTTAATTGAAAGACTTGATAAACGAAAATTGTATAAAGAAATATCAATAAAAATTATCGATTTAAATAATGTGGACGAATGGAATAAAGAGAAAATAAAAAAAAGCTTAATAGAAGAAACAGGTTTTACTGAAGATGATATTTGCATTATAGTAAGAGAAATATTAACTTTTTTATTTTTGGATTTATTAAAATTGAATTAAAATAGGAATCAAAGATTAATTTTGGCAGCAAGGAAAATGATCCTTTGGAAAATCTTGAGTTCTTTGACAAAAAATTCCAAATCGTGAAAAAGGAATTAATTGGCGTAATTTTTATTTTTCTGTTTGCTACTCAAGCCATTAAAATTGAACTTTTTCTAGGACTATAACTCCAAAATGAAGCCACAAAATTTTCAAGAAGCTAGATTAATTCTGTTTGTTAAGAATAAAAACATTTTGAGTAATTCAGATTTAAAAAATCGTTTAAAGGAATCATTCGAGAAAATAATCGATGAGAATATTAATGACAATATCTAATTTATAGTTTTTATGCTTAATTACAAAATTTATATTTTTATTTAATTTCTAGAAATGGCCTTGTTGAATAAACTGCGAAGTTTATTGCTTTTAATTTCACATATATTTTTAAAGACAAAATTAGTAGATTTTTTATAAATTATTGGTTTTGAATGAATAAATTTACATTTATAGTAAAAATCTTAAAAATTTTTAACAAAGTAAAAATTTAAAAGACGTAAAAGAGAATCTTTTTTAGAACCGTTAATTAAATTAAAAAAAAAAAACGGTAATTTGAAAAAATATTGATTATAAATTATTATTGTTTTAAAATTTGTTTAAATTAAATTTCAGCCTCATTCTTTATAAAAATGTAAAAAATGTAATAAAATTTTTCAAATAACCTCTTTTATTTTATATTCAATTACAGGTTCTAAAACAAAGATCCGGCGAATCGCGGGTCAGCTGTTTTTATTTAAGTAAAATAATAAAAAGTTCGAAAGCTGCCGTTTTGATATTTAATTATTCACACTTATCTTTCTGCAATTTCTTACAAAATCAGAAAGAACAACGAACTTTTGGTTTAACGAAAACTTTAATAATTTTCACAAAGTGGGATAATATTTAAATCTTACTAATTATCATTTCCGAAAATTACAAAAAAAAATTTCCACTTTTTAGAGGTATTGTCAATGACGCTAGTAAAAACTAGTATGGTTATTTTTTTAATACCAGCATCAATCCTTTTTAAATGGAAAAAATTAAAAAAAAAAAAAAAATTGTCTGGAAGATACAGTAAATTCTTTATGTCGGCTCATATTTTTGTTTGAAAATTGAAGCCATGAACTGACCTGGCTACCTTAGACTTTTATGTACTTTATGCACTTTTAAATATTACTTAAGTATTTACCTAATATTTTAAATTCAAATAAAAAAATAATTAACCTCAGCTAACCCGAACCCTAAACTGCAATTAAATCCAATTTTGTTAAAAGAAGACTTGCTTTATTTAAATTGTTTCTTCATTAATCAATTTTTCAATAAAATCAATAAAAGCCTTGGTTTGTTACAAGATTTTTAAAAATTTTCTAAATTACCTTAAAGAATACATAAAGGATTGTTTTCTTACATAAATAATATGGAATAAAGTGCATAAAGTACATAAAAGCCTAAGGTAGCCAGGAATAATTTGATAAAAGTAATATTAAAGATAACATACAAGGGAATTATTACATGTGTTCATATGGTATAAAGTACATAAAGAACATAAAAGTCTTGGTTTGTTACGGGATTTTTTAAAATTTTCTAAATTACCTTAAAGTTTACATAAAAGGAATGTTTTCTTTACTAAATTATATGGAATAAAGCACATAAGCACATAAAAGTTTTGGTTGGTTAACAGATTTTATTATATTTACTAAATATAAGATTTTACAAATTTGAAGGCAGATTGAAGTTTCAGATCAAATTTTAAGATCAAAACGATCATTTAAAATTTTAAAACTTAATTAATCTAATGTTTTTAATAATTTTTAAGAAATAAATACTAAACATTACTAGACATGTTATGTCTAATAATGGTTCATTATCAAATTAACATCAAAATGATTGATCTCTAATTTATTTAACAAAAACAATCAATAATTTAAATAATTCAGGTTAAGTTAATTCACAAATTCAAATTTATAACTTTTATATCCATTCATTCAAACTTAAATAATTTTATTTTTCTACTTTAATTCATTTTAAATTTTAAAACAGTTAATTTTTTTGTCTTTAAAGGAGGTTTTAATTAAAATCAATTAAAATATTTAAACCTATTAAAGTTCAATAAAAAGGGACATTTTAAAATTTTAAATATGAAAATAAACTTGACATGACATGTCAAGTAATTGCTTTTGAAAAAATTTATTATTTTTCTATTATTAAAAAAAAAATAACAATTTATATTTTGATCTTTTGATCTTGATCTCAAACTTCAATTTGCCAATTTGAAAAATTAAAAAAAGGACACATGAAGTACATAAAAGAAACATAACATATACAGCACATTAACAAAATTGACTCTTCAACTTTAAACTGTACCGAAACTTCTGGTTTCAAATGAAAAGCTAAACATCCAAAACTGATTCCGGATTACATTGTAAGAGATATTAGACTTAAACATCAAATCTTAAATATTTATGGAAACAGAATAGTGAGCCAAAAAGAAATCAAATTTCTTGGTATTAAATTTAAATTTGATTCTAAGTTAAATTTTAATATACTGGTAGACGAAATTAAAGAACGCTGCAATAATAGGCTAAATATTATTAAGATATTGTCAAACAAAAAATGGGGTCTTAATCAAAACACACTTGGAGATCTTTAAAAATCCTTAGTCGGATCAATTTTAGATTATTCTTTTCCTTGCTTAAATTCATTTTCAGAAAATAATATCAAAAAACTGCAAGCAATTCAGAATACAGCAGTCAGATCTATTCTTAAGTTAAAATATGATACTCCCTCCAACATCGTGCATCATGAGGCTTTTAATAAACTAAAATTACTAACAGTCTCGAATCGGCTTTTGAATTGAATGAGAGATATGTTGGGAAGGACTGAGTCATTCTATTCCATTGGTTGTAAGACTGGTGAAGGAATACAAAGAAGGTTTCGAATCAAGATATATTGAATACCCAACTCCATTGTGTATTGTTACCTTACTATTTCTTCTTTTTTTCCTGAAACTTGAACTATTTAAACATGTGCAACATCTAACAATCTTTTCCAATCTATGTCTTTTCAACTTTCATTTTTTTAGCTTATTTACTTTATTTTGATTCTTTTTTTTTATCTCATTTTATTAACTTTAATTTTATTTTTATTTTATTTTTTTTTATTATCTTTTTAACTTATTCTGAAGGAGCTCTAGCTCGGTATAGAAAACAAATAAATAAATAAAATAAATAAATTAAGCGTCTAAAATAAAAAATTAACGATCCAGTTATTATCATTTATCTTAACATGCTCAACAACCGTATCAGAAAACAAATTTCCAATATCAAAGCTACCAATTTACAACATGAACTAAATGATCTTTCTAAGTTTAACCAAAACGAATCAAATGTTGGGCGTCCTTGAAAAGATATGATCATTCTAACCAATCTAACCAATCGATTTCGAAACCGAACATAGCCTGCTGTAGTAAAAACTGTTTGAAAAGCCTTGTTAATGTTTATCCGTAGACCCCATACATTACAATATTTTTTAATGCATTCAATTGCATGATTTAATGTAATTTCAATCATTTTGAGTGATTGGTTTGTGAACCAAATGCACAAATCGTCTGCAAAAAGTACTTTAACATTCTTAGGGATCATTTCAGATATGTCACTAAAAAATGTGAACAAAGTGTTGGTGATAAGCAGCTTCCTTGGGGGTACTCCGTTTGTTATGAGGAATTCTTTCGACGAAGTAATAAGTGGGCCTACAAGGAGCTACCATAGGTGGCCTCGTAGTAGGTCACCTCCGCAAGCTAGTCTTGCTGTAGCTTATATATATCATTATTACTATTAAGTGTTGTTCGAGGAAACTATGAATTTTCTATTTCGAATGAATTGTTCGATCCACTTAAGGGCAAAGTAAAAATGCACCACGCTCGATTATATTGAAATTTAATTTCTGCTAAACTCTGCAAATTCAGCAGACCTTGATATTTGATGCAGCTTTGAATGTTGCACTAAGTTGCATTTACAGAATTAAGTTAAAACATTTAGAAAAAATTTTATTCAATTTTTTTACATTTTTTTCTGTTCTCTTTTTTTCATTTTTTACTGAATTTCTCAAAACCATAATTCATCTGAAAATTAAAAATTGAAATTGAAGAAAAATGACTCAAAAATTTGAAATATAATTTAAGGAATAGTGAGAATCTGATTGAACCAGATTGTTTATAAGTCACAGTTTTAAGTCTAAGTCACAAAAATTTAAGTCAAAGTTATGACTTGAACTAAAATTTTTATCAATATCTGCTTCATTTAGACCAGTTGAAATAATTTTTTATATTAATTTTTTTTGGTTTATGGAAGAGCTGCGGGCTCTAGTTCACCGTCAGAACGTCTTTTTTCATTAACTGGCTATCAAAATTGGGATCGTAGGAATAAAATTTCACCTGAAAGAGTCGAATATGTATTGTTCCTATATGAAAATGAATCATTGTTTAGTGAAGAAAACTAATTAATTTTTTGAATAAATATATTAAAAGAAAAAAATTTTTTTTACTGGTTTATCACACTATCTTAAATTATGTAGTCTTAGCAAATATTGTTAAAATATATTAATTACAAAAATGTTTAATAAAACATATATTTTATTTAAATTCCACCAGATATCCAAAAAAACAAAAATTTTAAAAATTAATTTTCTCTTAAAAGACTGGTCAAGACCGATCTATTTGCTAGACTGCTACAATTCAGACCGGTCCTCATCAGACGGAAGGACCGGAAGACCGGTCTTTTTTTAGACTGGCGGTCCAAAGACCGGTCTAGACCATCCGTTTAGGACCGGTCTTTTCAGGACCGCCGCCCAACTCTAGAAACGATGTAATTAACTCTAAAAGAAAAAGGTTGGATTTGGGCTTTACTCTTAGAGTCGTTAACACGAGTTTACGGCCTATATATCAATAGCTTTCTATTTTAGTGCCATATTATTCAAAATTGAGCACTGTTCTTGAAACAAATAAAAATTCATTACAGAGTAGGTCAAAAGTCAAACTCGAAATAATTTTGGATTCAAGTTAAGTCAGACTAGATATTATTTTGTCGTACTTTGAAATTTTTTTGAAGTCAAAGTAAAAGTCAGACTTTTACTTTTGACCAACTCTGATTCATTATTAATGACATGTAATTTAATGTGAATAAATTTGGAAATTATTAAAAATAGTTTCAGCTTTTATGAAGTTCTTTTAAAAATGGAAATTTAATTATGTTTTAAATTAATTAATTATTTTTCATTTATATTTTTTCCGAAATTAGAATAAATGAAGAATAAAATAATAAATAAAAATTT
This sequence comes from Brachionus plicatilis, assembly GCA_010279815.1. Taxonomy (NCBI): domain Eukaryota; kingdom Metazoa; phylum Rotifera; class Eurotatoria; order Ploima; family Brachionidae; genus Brachionus; species Brachionus plicatilis. The sequence goes on from QEOQ01000246.1 coordinate 769,574, forward strand.
AAATAACTAAGATTTTCAAATAAAAAAAGTCTGATTCTTTTGTGACACACTGCATAATTTATTTCATTTGATTTTGTTTAAAGTTCATCTAGGTAAGATATTTAGTTTCTGAACAATTTTAAGAGCTCATCTTAAAATATCTGATTATTTGACATCATGTCATTATTTTTTATTTAAATTTAAATTCTGAGGGCTAAGATAATGAAAAAAAGATTTAAATTAAATAATCTTTCAAAAATATCTGAATATTATAAAAAGAGAATTTTCCTTAACCTTATAAAACCTTTTTATCTTCAAAAATTTGTTGACTGAGTTCATTATATGGTGAAACCAGTGTTATTTTTATGTCCGTTCATTCTTTTAAAAAACGATCTAATTAATCAAAATAATTTATTGACAAACAGAAATCATGTATCTAATTTAAATTTTTCAAATAAATTTTATAAATATTTTATTTATCTAATTATTTTTCAATCGTTTGACAATAGTGCTGTGTGCAGTATCGGTCTTTCTTTTAGATTGAATACTTTCATTATTGCTTAATGTTTTCATGTGATCAAAATGATGATTTCTAAGTTTCCATTTATTTGTTTTGAATTTAACCAAATTATTATCATTTAACAAATCTTCAACACTTTTACCAAACTTTATACTAGTAAATTTTAGTTGATACTCTTTTTTGTTGTAACAAATAATAATATTTCTTTCATCTGCTTTTAGTGTTACATTTAACTTAGAGACATATTCAGGTACAGTTAAACATTTTAAAGTTTCACCATTTCTACACAATTTTTCGACCGAATTAAAATTTTTTATATAATTTTCAAAAACAAATACTTCAGCTCTACAGTCATAACAATGATCAAGACCATCTAGATCATAAAAATGCTCATAGCAATTTACTCTTTCAACATTATTGAAATAATAAAGTTGATTTTCATATTTTAAGCAGTCATAAGTTTTTAATTTGGCTTTTTCTCTCACATAGAGTCGAGTTTCTGAAGAAGAATTTGGTGGCCAGATTTGAAAGTAAATGTCACCTTCCAAATAATCAAGAGTATGCTTGGCATTCGGCCTGTTTTCTACATATGGTAAACGAAATTTAAACAATGACCGAAATGGCTTGAGGGTATGATACCAATCCATTTGGTTTTGCATGTCTTCGAGTATTTCATTCTCGATTTCGGCATCGGTAAGTTTAGCCCCAGGTCCAAATCTTCTAATATCTGAAATGAACAAAATAATGTCACTATTAAATTCTTCCCTAAGATCCAAAGCCATTTCGTGAGTAAAATATTCTTGGTTTATTCTGATTTTATCAGTTGGCTCAAAAGCCATTTTTGCTGGATCAATCAGAACAAATTTTATAAAAGGAAACATTTGACTTAAAAATTCTAAATGAAGTCCGGGTGCTGCTCCTGCATAAATGAGAATTATTTTTTTGAACATTTTTTCCTTGGGAATTTCAAAACAACAATTAGTCAAAAACTCCACTTCGCTTAAAAATAATTTTCTTTGTCCAAAATGAACACTTGTTCGATCTTGATCTTTTTCTTTTGGAACATATTTTTTTTCCGGAAACTCATCTGTTAATATTCTTACGAATTTGTCTGAATATTTGGCATTTTTGTTCTGAAGTGTATGAGGAGAAAGACGAATATCCATTTAGCAAAATCTATTTAAATAAAAAACAAATTTTTAAATGATAAGTTTTATTTTTATTTAAATTTTCTATACAAAATTAACTTAATGATAAAGGTAATAAAAAAATTAATCTCAGAAATATTTTTATGACTCTAAGCCAGATACATTATCTAAAATCACATGAATATTTTAAGAATCCGAAAAATTTAGAAAAAATAAAATTTGATTTTATAAAATTTATTTTAACAGGTTAACAGTGATTATTTGGGAAAGTTTAATAAAAAAATAATTTATTAATTTATATTTTATACAAACAAGATCTTTTAAGCTCTTTAAAACTCTTTTTTATATAGAATTGAAGTTAAGAATAAGCATAAAAATTAAACTTGTAATACACCCTACGTATCAATTGATCATCAGCTTCTCAACTGATGCGCAATGATAAGTAAGAATTAATATACTTGTCACGTATCTCAGAAGATAGACGCTTCTAGATGCTGATATAAACATTTATATAATAGCTCACATCTTGTCTTAATTATAAGCCCGTGTTCTTGATACGAACTCATGGGTATAAATAATGATTCCATTCTCAGTGCTTAGGGAGATATTTTTAGTTATTACACTAACTATATAAATTGTTAGAGCTCAACAATTATTTAATAAACTATTCAAAAGTATACTTGTTTTATCATTCATTAACTCGCCTTACAAACTGCCACAGGGCGTCTTATAAATTCGGAAAATTCCTAATGAATTGGTTTTTGTTGTAATTGTAGTTCAACCGCAGCATGATGTGGATCATAGCGAAGTCATCAACAGAAGATAACGCCCTGTGGTGGTTTCATTTTTATGCATCATTATCATCCTAATCATTTTTTTTAAGCTTCAATTCTATCTATAAAAGAGTTTTAAACAGCTCAAAATGATTGAGGAGAGAAAAAAAAATGAAGAAGAATAAGACATTTGAGAAAAAAAGTAAAAGTTAGATACATAAATATTAGCTAAATAATAGAAAAATTAAGCCAGAGTAAAAATTTAATAAAATCAAATTGCAAGTTTAATTAAAATGATGATCAAATATTAATTTTGATGTAATTTTTTTTTAATTTTGCAGTTATTTTTTACAACAAAGTTAATGAAATTATTTAAAAACTAAAAAAAAAAAAAACAAATTAAAAAATTGCCATAAAAATAAAAAAAATATCATAAAAATTTATTACTGAATTTTAATTTTAACTTAGGTAAACCGTCATTTTGAAGTAAGATGAATTAGTTTGAAATAATTGAAATAAATTTTGTTATTTGAGAGTTTAGACTCCTTATACTAATATCCTCGTTGAATTTTTTTAATTGAATATTAAAAAATTTTTTTTAGAATAAGTTTAAAACATTCAGCTTGATGTTAATATATTTTATATTTAAGATTAATGCAATATTTAAACTAATCCGATACTGTTCAATCTGTGTGTTTGTAATGGATAAGCCTGAATACTCACCTCACATTTTACAAAATTCTGATTCCAAATATATCACTGAGCCATTTGGCTGGTCTAACAGAATTCTTGACTATGAAAATTATCCCTCTAATTTAGAATACAAACCAAAATCAAGTAATGAAGATACAACTGTAGTTCATTACGGAAGATATCAACTTTTAGTGAATGAAATTGAATTTTTGATTTTGACTTTACAAGATTTATCGAAAGATTACAGCGTAGATGAGCTTAAAAATAAAAAAATAATAGTTATTTATGGTGGCGCTGCCATTGGAAGCCATTTACACATTTTTTCAAACTTTTTTCCTTTTATCAAATTTATTCTTTATGACAGGGCACCGTTTAAATTGGGCTTAGAAATAGACAGATCAAAATTTATTATTAAAGAATCATTTTTGAATGCGAAAATTGCCAATGAATTAAAAGATGAATATAACAATCAAGAAAACTATATTCGATTGTTTATATCTGATATTAGGAGGAATAATGATGAAAAGACTGTCGAGCAAGATATGGATTTACAAGCTGAAATTCATGGAGCACTCAAACCATACAGATCGTACTTAAAATTTAGACTTCCCTATTACAACAATGGAACACGCTTATCTAAAAAGTATTTAGATGGCGTGATTTACTTTCTAGCATTTGGTAATCGATCTACCACTGAAACAAGACTATTTGTAAAGCAAGATTCTGGTTTAAGGGATTATGATTGCCGAATATTTGAAAATCAAATGTATTATTTTAATAAATTTGATCGGACTAATTGTTATAAGCACGAAATAAATGTGCCTGGATTTGACCATTGCTACGATTGTAGAACTGTAGTCTTTATTTTAGAGGAATATAAAAAAATAGTTGAACAAAATGAGTTTTTATTTCCTTCAAATTTTGTAATCGGTAGAAAGAGTACAAAAGAATTGATTGATTTTATTAATAGAAATTTATATTCGGCGAGAAAAAAAATTGAATATGCATTAAATTTTGAGCAAGAATTGTTTCGGTGCGAATATAATTTTACTAGAATGCAGTATGGAACCAAAATTAACAGAGAGTTTTTAAATAGTATAAAGCTAAGGAATAATTTTCTCTCCATTGAAGATAAATTTTCAAGATTTTCTCTCCATTGAATTATTAATGACGAAACAAATATCCGGTGAATATTTCAATTTTTTCAATTTCTATAAACAATCTTTAATGATGAATCAAATAAAAAAATTTAACAAAAATTCAAAAATAATTTAATTTTTAATTTTTTTTTCATATATTAAAGACATAAAAATCAAAATAAATATTTTTCAAAACTTCGAAAACCAAGAATCTAGTTTTTTAAATAATTTCGCGGAAAATCATATCAAAAATTTAAAAAAATTCATCATAATTAAATTGGACAGTTAATTAAGGCATGTAATTATTAAAAACCAAACAAAATTACTGAACTAAGGAAAAAATTTTTTTATTTCTATTATAATAAAAAAGGTACATAAATAAAAAAAAAAGTAATACAAATTAAAGCAAAAATAATTACACATAGACTAAAATAAAATTCAATCTAATTTTTTTTTGTTCCTTTGATTCAACTGGTCTTCCGCGTTTTGTTTAACTTGGGGCTGTAGAGTAACGATTTGTGTCTCTTCAAGACGAATTCTTTTTGATTCATTTTGCTAATTTGATTCTATGTTACGAAAACTTGAAAGGGAAGTAAACTTTACCCTTTCTCCTAATTTTTTCACTTGTTCCCGTTCAATAGACTCATCTTGGCTTAAGTTGTTTGGGATTTCTTCAATAAAAGACATTTTTTGCATAGTGATTATTATTAACACAAAAATAATTGACACTAACACCAGTATTTTTGTTCTAGAAAATATTATTTGAAAAATGCAAAGAAACAAAATTAAATTGAAGTAACCTATAATTCAGCTTTTGCAAGTGATTTCTGAAATTTTATGTTACATTAAATTTTTCAGCTAAAAAAGTTTATACAAGACATTTTAGGCTAATAGAAATACAAGGATTCTCCACGATTTGGCTCCTTTTATTTTCAATTAGATCTTATTTTGGGAACTCTATTAATTAAAAGGCCTAGAAAATGACTCTTAAAATTAAAAATAAATAAATAAAACTTTAAAATTGATTAATTTTTCATGGCTAAAACTTTTTAACATTTTTTCTTTCAAAATTTAATTTAACTAAAGTTTGAAAAAAAATCATATTTTTAAATTTGGCGATGTAAAAATTTAAATATTTAGCAATTTTTTTAAAAAAATTATCAATTTAAAAAAGTAAAAGTTCGATACCATTCGAATTGCAACTTTTTCTTTAAGAATAAAATATAACTAAATGATTAGCTAAATAATCAATTCAAATATTAAATAATAAAAAATTTAGCTAGAGTAAAAATTTTATAAAATCAAATTGCAAGTTTAATTAAAATTATCAAATATTGAATTTGATGTCAATTTTTTTTAATTTTGCAGTTATTTTTTACCACAAAGTTAATGAAATCATTTAAAAATTAAAAAAAAAACAAATTAAAAAATTTCCATAAAAATAAAAAATAAGAAAATATCATAAAAATTTATTACTGAATTTTAACTTTAACTTAGTTAAACTGAATCAATATCAATTAAAATTATTTAAATTATTAAAAAAAGAAAAATTTCGTCTCTAACATTTGGCTACAAATGACACCAGTTCTCTATTTTTTTTTAACAAAAAAGAACATTATCTAAATAATCTTTTATTTAAAATTCTGTTTTGAAGAGCCATAAAAAATTAAATAAGCAATTAATCAATTCAATTAATCTATATGTTAAAATTCATTCGATTTCATCACTATTTTATTTTGATCCCGGCCTTTATTCAAAAGAAAAATTTAAGGTTTTTAAATTTAAGACAGAAATTCGGAAGAGCTTGAATTTCAATATAGGTCTTAAATTGTGTCATAAAAAAATTTAGAAATACATATTTATTTAATGGTTTCAACACAAGATAGACCATCAAAGATTTTAAAATTATTGAAATTAAATTAAAGGGAAAATATTTTAAATTTTTCAAAAAAAATATATAATTTTAAGGAATTTTAATTTAAGTTTATAAAGATAAGCGATTGAGTATCATTGAATTTTAATTTTATCCATTTTTTAAGCTTTCAATTTTTTCTAAATGGGTCAAACAGATCCGATCTTTCCCTCTTACGTAATTTTTTTGACACTGCATTTTAGACTTGCTGTATCTGGGCATCTTGAAGTTTAGGATCAAAAAATATGCATTAGTTACCATTTTGCAGAGATATTTAATTAAATACCATTCAAAAGTTTTAAAAATCCTAAACTTCAAGATGCCAGATACAGGGCATCTTGAAGTTTAGGATCAAAAAAATCAGATCAAATAGTATTTTTTTTATAACTTTTGAATGGTACTTGATTAAATCTCTCTGCAAAATGCTAAATAATGCAAAATACATGCTGAATATTGTGTGAAGCTCTGCAAAAACTCTGCATTTTGCAGCAAAATGCACGCCATTAAAAAGTATTTAATTTGACTGCGCAATTTAAATGCAGAGTTTTTGCAGAGCTTCACACAATATTCAGCATGTATTTTGCATTATTTAGCATTTTGCAGAGAGATTTAATCAAGTACCATTCAAAAGTTATAAAAAAAATACTATTTGATCTGATTTTTTTGATCCTAAACTTCAAGATGCCCCAATTTTACATATTTCATTGCCTTAAATTATTTTATAACACCACGCTAAATGCCGACAGACTTAAATTAATTGTAAATTAATTGTTATTTGTTTAAAAATTATAATTATTAATTATTATTATTACAAAAGCAAAAAATTTGTTGAATTCTTCATAATTTAAAAAATCCAATTAAGATCATTAATTTTTTTAATATTAACTTTAACGAATATGATCTGGATATTTGACAAATATTTGTGACTCTATTAAGTCTAATGTTTTTCTCTGCTATTCTTTGCTTAAAATATTTTAGAATGTTCTATGACTGCGTGTCATATCACATATTCTCATGGTGTGCCCGTTTACCAGATCTCAACCCAATTGAGAACTTATGGTTATACATGGATGCCAAATTGGGAGACACTAAGTAATCTATATTAAGCATTTAAAAAAGGTTTACACAAAGAGTGATTTAAGATTCCGGCTGAGTACGTACCAAAATTGATTGAATCTTATCAAAAAGAGTTTTGGTTTGTTATGACGCCAAAGATGGTCATTACGAATATTAAATTGTAAAAATTTCTAAACTTTTGAACCGTTTTTTTTTTAATTTATTGTATCCATTTTTCTTTTGTATTTTTTTTGGGGATTTTTTTTTCACTTAATTTTTTTTTGGTATTATGATCTTGGATTGATAACAAATAAAAATTTGAAAAAAAAAAACCGCTTTTTTTTATTTTCCCGCCTATTATATATGCAAAAACAATTCTTTTGTTAACGAAAAAAAAAATTTCTAAACTTATGCAACATACTGTATTAGGTGTGAACATTTTATTGAAAAAATAGAAAAAAGACTATAAAAAAATAGAAGCATTATTTACAAGATTTGCAAGTCCAAGATTTTTTAAGCAGAATATAACATTTGAAACAATTTCTATGGGAATTAGATTTACCAACAGAACAAACCAAAAAATCATTTGTAACGCCAGTAGTACATTTCTTGCAGGTAGTTGTTGAATCACAGTTTATGCTCTCTATTTGATCGTCTATTGGAACATCTCGTCTGGCTCTCTTATTTGAACTTGTTTGATCCACAATAGCTTTTCTTTTTCTTCGAGCTTTAGTCAAAGCTTCTAGTTTCGATTTGATATGATTGTACTGGCCGTACTACCGTTGTTTTTGACTTGATTTTGTCTTGAGCTTATAAGGTGCATTTAAGGCAAAACTACGTCACTACTCTGGGATTCTAAATTTTTTTACATATTCGTGTTCCCCATGTATGATAACCCATGTTTGGTGGTTTTTTTATGTTTCTACCTATTTCAGGTAAAAAGTTATTTAACTTTGGGCGTTTTTTGATGAATAGCAACATTAAAAACCCTTTTTTCTCCCAAAAATACTCCGATTTGTATATTTTTTTTTTCATTTTCTGATTTTAAATGCTTTAAATTTTATTATTCTTGATTTAAAAATAAAAAATATTCTTAATTTACTTGTTTTTTTTATACTTTTATATCTTTTTTTTCACAAAAAAGAGAGCCGAGCTTCGTTGGCAGGTGAATATATCTAATATTGTATATCAGTAGATAGATCTACTCAATACGCACAAACTAATGAAGAGCTTTTTTTTATATGATCCCTACTTGCCAAGATATTTGCCTTTTACTAGCAGCTGTTTTTGAGAAAAAATTCAAATTTTTAATTATTCAGTCTAATATAACTAAATTTTTGACAAGTGAAATCAGTGAAATAAATAAAGCTAAAGAAAATAAACTAACAACTGTTTCTTTGTTTATTGACTTTAGGAAAGCATTTGATGTAATTGATTCAAATTTATTACTTTTGAAACTTTTTCACTATGGTTTTGATAATTCTTCTTTGGGTCTTCTTTCAAACTATTTTGAAAATAGATCTCAGATAGTTAGAATTGGTTGTGAAAAGTCTAATCCAGTAAAATTAAAATTAGGTGTCCCGCAAGGATCTGTCCTGG
>QEOQ01000246.1:779515-834944 GCA_010279815.1 Brachionus plicatilis
AAATCTGTGCAAATTCTGCAAAATTGCACCCTATTTAAAAGTATTAAAAATAAAGCGGAATTTATTTGCACAGATTGTGCAGACTTCTGCAGAAGGTGAAACAACAGTTGTTTCACTTTGTTTCATTTACAGAACAAGTTTTTGACTTTTAGAACAAAAGTTATAAGATTTTTTAATTTTTGTATTGGAAGTTTTGAATGAAATTTCACAATGTCTCTACTCAATACGCACAAACTAATGAAGAGCTTTTTTTTATATGATCCCTACTTGCCAAGATATTTGCCTTTTACTAGCAGCTGTTTTTGAGAAAAAATTCAAATTTTTAATTATTCAGTCTAATATAACTAAATTTTTGACTTATGTCATTAAAAATCATTTTCTTTTAATCTTAATAACTAAATTAATTAGAATTTAAAATTGAAAATGAAAAAGCAAAAACAGCATTTAAGAAAATTGCTCCAGCAGAGGCTTTCAGCCGAGCAAATTCAGGAGGTAGTGAATATTGAACCAAGATCTTTACCAACATCGTCGACTCTTACTTCTATTGCGTCATCTACTAATGAACTTGCTGATACTTCTGCTTATACAACTGGAAGCATTGATTCTGTCCACATGATAGCTGAACTGTGCAATTCTATTCTCAATATTGATTGTACTCAACGTTCGCTTAGTGTCTTAATTTATGCTATCTTAAAGTATGCTTTAATTCTTAATTTATTTTCTTTTCCTTATTTCTTTAATCAAATGTTGAAGACATTTTAAAGTGCCAGATAGGGATGCTGATTCATTTTTGTCAGACATCACCTTGAATTCGGTTAAAACATGTAAATTACATTATGATACATTTGTTGCGGATAATGATGACATGATTCTTAATGATGGAAGAGGTGGTAAGCATAAACCAACTATGCCTACGATTATTGAAGACATAGCTGGAAACTTGAATGAAAGGGACTAAATAACTATTTTATGAATTTAATGTTTAAAAATAAATTTTTTCTCAAAAACAGCTGCTAGTAAAAGGCAAATATTTTGGCAAGTAGGGATCATATAAAAAAAGCTCTTCATTAGTTTGTGCGTATTGAGTAGATCTATCTACTGATATACAATATTAGATATATTCACCTGCCAACGAAGCTCGGCTCTCTTTTTTGTGAAAAAAAAGGTATAAAAGTATAAAAAAAACAGGTAAATTAAGAATATTTTTTATTTTTAAATCAAGAATAATAAAATTTAAAGCATTTAAAATCAGAAAATGAAAAAAAAAATATACAAATCGGAGTATTTTTGGGAGAAAAAAGGGTTTTTAATGTTGCTATTCATCAAAAAACGCCTTTTTTCAAAGTTAAATAACTTTTTACCTGAAATAGGTAGAAACATAAAAAAACCACCAAACATGGGTTATCATACATGGGGAACACGAATATGTAAAAAAATTTAGAATCCCAGAGTAGTGACGTAGTTTTGCCTTAAATGCACCTTACTTGTCTAGTTGAGGCTTTTGAAATCTACTCTCTGTCTTGGTAAAATTGCAAAAGTTGTCTTGGCAATGCTTTTGGAATTCTGAATCGAACACTTCAAAGCTTAAAGCATTTAAACATTTAAAGTCCGAGCAAAGACTTTAAATTTTTTCTTTAAATTTTTCTTTCAAAAAGTCCAAACTTTAAAATATTGAATACTAAAGAAGAATTGTGAAGACATTACAAGAAAATTCTGGTATTTGGCAAATCCAGACTTGTTTATAAGTCACAGTTTTAAGTCTAAGTCGCAAAAATTTTAGTCAAAATTATGACTTGACTTAAAAGTTATGACTTGCACAAAAATTATTATCAATACCTGCTTCATCAAGATCACTTGAAAGAATTTTTTTCTAAATCTGGTTACTTTAACAGACCACATAGGTCAAGATTAACAGCCAGGAATTTGGAGGATTTTGGTACAAAAATCAAAAATAAAATATTAAAAGTGCCAAAGCTTAAGTTCTGATAGACCAAAACATGTTCTGTAAATTGTAGCAACTGATACATCCTTTGTACCACCACTTAAAGTTGAATTGGATTTTTAATATAATGTTATATTCCAAATTTACTATTTTCTGATTTTTGCAGATTTATTGTAGAGTTTTGCAGAATCAGTATATTGGTGGTACAAAGGATGTATCAGTTGCTACAATTTACAGAACATGTTTTGGTCCTTCAGAACTTAAGCTTTGGCACTTTTCATATTTTTTTTTTGATTTTTGTACCAAAATTCACAATGCCGAATGTGAAAGCAACTACTTTATTGGTAAGTATCAAATATGAATTTATTAAATCATTAACTTTGACTTTAAAAAATTTAAGTCATTGACTTGACTTGAGAGTTGTGACTTAAAAACAAGTCTGGGCAAATCTATTGCATTAGACAACCCAAGAGTATGTAAATTTTTTGATATGAAGCCTGATTTAGCAAATTTAAAAAAAAAGATCTGGACCAAATAAACACTTGTAGATGTCTCAAATTTTGCTTTTTTAAGTTTTATTTTATGGCAAATTGAAGTTCATGATCAAATGTAAATTTCAAATCAAAATTTTTAGTTTTTGAGTTTAATAAAAAAGTATTTATTATCAATTTTTTAATAATAAAAGACTAAACTTTATTAAACATAAATTGTTTAATCTTTAATTAAATAGAAAATTATTTGAATTTTTGTCTGAAGTAAAAATAAAATCTTAATTGATATTTTGAAATTTTTCAATTCAAAATTTAACTTTGTTTTGTCGAAGCATATTTTAATTAATATTTAAATATCATTTTAAGTCACAATTTGGAAACCTTTATGTGGATTTTAAATTTGTCTTTTTAGTTTTCAAAATAAAGATTTTAGAAAAATCAATTAAAAATCAATTAGAAAAACAAGTTGTTTTTTTTTTTTTAATTTAAATGTAATTAATTAAAGCTAATTTCATCATTTTTATTAATACTATAATGAATAACATTTTGATCATTTGAACATGATCATGAACTTCAAGTTGCCTTATTTTATTTTTATTTTCTCAATTTGAGACTTGAATTAATAACATTTAATAAAAATAAATTTTGTTTTAATTTTTTACTTTTAAATAAAACAGAATACTCATTTGCTTTTTTCTCCATTTTATTTTGACTAAAAACTAAATGTCCACTTAAACTAAAATTATTTTCAGTGTTTGATTGACCCCAATAGATCATGTCACAATAATTCTTGACTCTAACCCATTTTACAGTCAATTTGAACGCGTTCAAATAACTAAAAAAATTTCTTAAAAAAATTTATTTTTAAAAAATTTTCAAAGTTCAATCATCAAAAATCTCGACTCTCAACTAAAAATCCCAAGACTCTTTTCAAGTCGTCCATGCTGAGCAACTCACTGAAAAAATTATAATTTAAAATTGTTCACTTTGAAATATTTGCACTTTTTTGCACTAAATGGGTAGCTACCTTTCATCAGACAAACAAGAGGCGACGCCCGAGTCCTCGGCCAAGAACCCCAAGCCCAAAAAAAGAAAGCTAAACGAGTGCAGAGGGGACGAGTCCGAGTTATCTGACTCCATCAGCATTGTTCACAACTACTCGGCCAGCTGCGCCACCTCGAACCAGCTCAGAGCGTCCACCATCTCCAACAAACGGATCAAACCCGAACTGATCACGCCATGCAGGAAAAAAATGAAGTCGACCAGCAACTACATTTACAAGACTTTGTTCGTCAACGGAGAGAACAGCGACATCAAAGTCCGCGCTCTCAACAAAGAGTGGTCCCTGCACAAACTGTACCTGTGCCAGTCTCCCTACTTTGACTCCATGTTCAAGGGCTGCAAGTGGAAGGAGTCCAATCAGACCGTGATAGAAATAGCCATACCCGACCAGAACATCACTGTCAACTCGCTGCAGATCGCGTTGGGCTCTTTTTACCGCGAGGAAATCGAGATCATGCCCATCGAGGCCATCAATGTGCTCGCCTGTGCCAGTTTGTTCAGTCTGGACGGCCTGATAACCCAGTGCGAGGCCGTCATGCTAGAAAATGTCAGCTCGCACACTGTTCTTGACTATTATGAAGCGGCCAATCTGTACGGAGTGGTCAAAGTCAGCCAAAGGTGTCTCAAGTGGTTGTGCCAAAATTTGATGGTCAATGAAGAGCTGAGGCTAGGCTCGCTGAGCTTGTCTTTGTTCGAAAAGGTGCTCGGCATGGATCAACTGATGATCATTCAAGTGGAAACTGATTTGTATAGTTTGTGCAAAAAATGGCTCTACTTTAACTTGGTTGAAGAGTGGGAAGAGAGTGCAGGGGCCAAGTTGGACTCCAAGTCTTGGCAAAAAATAGCCAATGAATTTTTTAAAAATTTGCTCTGCGACAAACAAAAATGCTTGCTGGACTATGACGAGTACAAAAAGTACTCTGGCGTCTTTGGCATGATCAGACTGCAGCACATAATGAGCGATTTGCCGAGTCTGCGGCTTTTGTACAGCGACCGGATCATTCCTGGCGAGTGGATCGAGCCGCTGTACGCCAAAAACTGGCTCAATCTGCTCTTTGTGGACCAGGACAGGCTCTCGAACGAGTTCGAGATCGAGCCGGACCAGTTCGAGAGCCAGGCCCTGCGCTTCGGTCGCGTTCTCAGCGACGAGCAGCCAGCTACCTGGCGGTGGGTCGGCTTCAACTATGGCGTCGACTTGCTAGTCACTCATGCGGCCCGCACTCTCACCCTCAAGCGGAACACAATCAACATGCACTCGCCCTACAAGGGCCTGCTCAGCAACAAGACCTTGCTCAGAATTTACTACGCCATCAAGCTGGTCGAGCTCGACCCCAATGGAAACGAGCTCTGGTCAAAAAAAACAGATATCCAATGTCTAGATTTGAACAGGTCAGAGGAAAAGTATGTGATCAGCGTGGACTGCAAGGTGAAGTATCCCATTTTGTTGAATCTGCTGGTCAGTGTTCATCCGTTTAGTCACAGCTATTTTCAGACCAGTGGTGCCAATACTTCCCTGCTGGAGCAAGTTTAAAAAAATTGGAAAAAAAATTTTTTTAAGGATTTTATTTTTAGCGAAAAAGTTTGAGAGTATTTATTAAAAATGAATAAGCTGGTGTAGGTGAGACTGCAATGGTGCTCATTCTTGTGTGTACATTTTTTTGTTTTTTTTTGTTCTCTTTTTTTAAGAGTTGATTGTTGTTAAATTTAAAAATAAAATAAAGATTGTTTAATTTTGTCTACTAGGCGGATATTTTTTTTATTGTCACTTGTTGTTCACTGGCGATAGCCAGTATGGGAAGTACTGAACTGAAGCTGAACGAGTTGAGCAGTTTCAAGTTTTTGCTTTGATACAATGTCTAAAATTAAAAAATTTGAATAAAATTTTTTTTTTAAATTTTTTGAAAATTGAAAAAAAAATAAAAATTTTCTATTAAATTGAGCTTCGTAAAATATGTGTATTAAAGAGAAATTATAGCAAATAAGGTTAGTTTTCATTGTGGATTTTGGAAAAAAAAAAGATAAAGTAAATTAGCGAATTTTTTAAAATTAATTATCATTCAAATGGAATTTTTAGATACCGCTATTTTGATTTTTTTCTTTCTAATCGAATAAGTCTCCCTCTTTTTTTTAATTAAAACTTATCTAAATTAATCAAAAGTACATCTTAATTAAAGTTTAAAAAAATAAAAATAGTTTAAAATGTAAAATATTTTTTTAGATTTAAACTTTCTATTATTTTGACCTGATTTTTTTAAAACCCACCTTTATTCCAAACAAAAAAAATAAGTCATTTTCTAGTAATTTAAAAAAAAATCGTAAAATAATTTTTTTACTAAGGAAAAAAAAATCATTCTTTTTTGGCATCTTGAAGTTGATGATCAATTCAATTCAATTCAAATTTAAATTGTGATTTTTATTTGAACGCCTTGAAATTAATGAGTCTACCTCTTTTTTAATAAAAACTTATCCAAATTTAATTAAATTAAAAATTAAATTAAAAAAAAAAAAAAAAAAAATTTTTGTCTTTAAAAGTAAATTTTCATTAAAATCAATTAAAATATTTAAGCAATAAAAAGGGTCTTACTAAAATACTGATTCCAATTTTTTTTGCAAAGCCAAAATATTTTTAAAGTTTAAAAGTATCATTTGGTTTGAATTTTTCTTTATTTTTTGAAAATTAAACTAGATTTTCTCCAAAATTTTTATTTTTTTAAATTGAATATTTTAATATTTTTGAAAATCTAACCTTTTTGAAAAGTTTTTTTAATTAAAATTAATAAAACAAAAAATACTACAATTATAAATTGAATTTTTCTCAATTATTATGAAATCATTTTAAATTCTCAAAAACTTTACTTCCTGGAGAAAAACTTAGCACATTTTTAGAAAGCTTGTTAAATTCTCTTCAAGGAAAATGGGGGTCAGTTGGGCGTCAGGTTTTCAAAAATATAAAAACATTCAATTTACAAAAAAAATAAAAATTTTGGAGAAAAACTAGTTTAATTTTCAAAAAATAAAGAAAATTTCAAACCAAATGATACTTTAAAACTTTGAAAATATTTTTGCTTTGCAAAAAAATTGGGGGTCAGTATTTTAGTAGGACCCAATAAAATGGGACATTTAAAAATTTTAACGAAAATAAACTTGAGATGACATGTTAAGTAATTTCTTTGGAAAAAATTAATTTTTTCTCTATTATCAGAAAAAATATTACAATTCAATTTTCCTTTTATTTAATTATTTTTTTAAATTTCTAAAACCTCACTTGATTCGTTTTAAAATTGAGAATTGTAAATTTTGAACAAGCATCGTTGCCATCAATGAAGCCAACAAGGTTGTCTCTGGCATTGCACAGCTTGACTTTTTTTAATCTATCAAATGAATCCACAACTTTTTCGGGCAAACTAAAACTTAACTTTAAAATTGTCAACAAAAAATTGCAAAATTTTCACCTTGATCTAGATGTGTTCCATATCAAAATTTCATTACAAGTGTTGGCCACAATAATTTCAGGACTTAGCTGAGACCAGTCAAAGGACAGAATAGGGGTAGCGATCCTTTTAATGGCGTCATTGTAGCACAAAAGTGAGTACACAGGCCGCAAAGTTTCTATGCTATAAATTCGAATCAGACCTGAAGTTTCAGCTACCATGAATTTTGAATGCTCATCTCGGTGCCAACAAACACTTGCGCCTGGTGACTGAAGTGAAAACTTGGCTCTTAATCTAGAACCAACGCAATCCCAAAGGTATAAAGAGTTGTCGGCGGTGAATGCCAGGTTTTCTCCCGAGTGGCTGTCAAACGACATGCTATAGATACAATCAACATCAAATTTTTCTGCCTTAATAAAAAATATTTTTATTTTATTTTAGACTTTTCTTTTATTTTATTTTTTTACAAATCTTTGAATGCCCTGGTCTGGCTGATGTTCGGCTTGATCAGATATTGTAGAAGAAGTTATAAAAATTACATTCTGAGCCGAGTCATTCACCGCAAAGCTAAAAGTAAAATTAGCATTTCCAAAATAAAAAAATTAAATTTCTCTACCTAACTAGTGGTTTTAGACTTGATATTACACTTTTTGGGTTCCAAGTAAAATTTTGAATTTTTTGCTCGAATGAAACTGACAAAATCAGACTTAGCTTACAAGACTCTAGTTGACTGTTTTCAATGTTCTAATTTAAAAACATGAACAAAAATTAATAAAGCAAGACTTAAAAAGCTACTTCGGGTGGCAGAGAAGATTCATGGAATTTGAACAATTGAACTGATTCATCAAAGCAGACCGAAATTAAATTGGCGCTCCATTCAAATGGAAAAAAATCGACTATTTTCACGGTTTTATTGAACTTTTGCGATGCTTCAATGCTCATTTTTTAAATTTAATAAAAAAAATTTAAAAAATTTTAAAATTTAGATTTATCAATTTTTTTTTCTTTTTATTTCATTATAAACTAAACTTTTGAAGAGGGAATTGAATCGTTTTAACGACATGAAAATTCCTTTAGGCGATTAAGATCTAGATCATGAGTCAGCTAAGGTTTAATTAAAAAATTTCTTTCTTCAGCCTGGACTTGGGCTTTTGAAAGAAAAAAAAAGTCCGGACTTGGACTTGACTTGAGACTTGTGACTTTTAAACAACTCTGATTTAGACCATATTCTTGGTCGGCTTTTAAATCAGTCTTTCAAGGTTGAACAAAATTCTGTAACAAACTGTCAAAAACTAAATTGTACTCTGTGTCTCTCCTACAATTTAGAAGCAAAAAACTTTTATTTTAAAATATTTCTAATTTTTGACTTGGAAATTTTAGATCAAAAGAAAATTTTGCTTTAAAACATTTTATTATTTACAAATAATTTTTAATTTAAAGTAAATTATGTTCCAAAATAAAAAAATCAAACTGCTAACTCTACCTGAAAAAAATCCTTCTTTTATCTTAAATTTTTTTAATTTAATTGTAAATATGCTTATTAATATTACCATTTTCTAATTTTTCAGCAAACAATTAGCATGCGATTTATTTTTTTTTTTTTTTTTACCAGAAAAAATTTTATTTTTTTTTAAACAATGAAACCAATTAATAATGAAGCAAAAAAATATAAAAAGGAGCATCTTGAAGTTCAGGATAATAATTTCAAGGTTAATCAACATGCTAGTGCCCATGTCTTGAGAGATCCATTAACACTTCATTTATTAAATTGATTATTAAAAAATATTTATATTAAAAAAAATCTTAAAATTATAAAAATTGAATATAGCTATTTATTTAATAGTTATTTGAAAAAATTTACAAGTTATTTAAGTTAAATAATTCAAATTTTGAAACAAAATCCATATAAATTAAATTTACTTTTGAATTCTATTTGATTAAATCTCTCTGCAAAATGTTAACTAATGCAAAAAACATACTAAATATTAGATAAGGCTCTGCAAAAACTCTGCAATTTCCATATAGAATAAGCTTAAATTTTGACAGACACTTTAAAAATTTTAAGTACGAACATATTAAATTATATCGAAACCATGTTATAAAATTTTTTTTATTTTTTTTTAGAATAAACCTTGACGTCCGACTTTAAACTAAGAGTAAGCGGAAAAGTTTGATTTTATTCTTGGAATAATTTCGAATTTATTTTGTAATTAACTTAAAAAATTATAGAGTTAAATTCGAAATTAAAAAAAAATAAAAATTAAACTTTATTCTATTTTTTGTATTTATTCTAAGAGTAAAAGTTAAATTCGATTAAAATTAAAATTAAATTTGAAATAAAAAATTCGATTTAATAACCAAAAAAAACTGTATAAAAACATTTCTTTTTTATTTTGCCTAATAATTTTACCATTTTCGTCAAGAGGTAGCCTTTTTTTGGAAGTTATTGAAATTTGGGATTTGGCTTGGTTGGTCTGAAGGTTCAATTCCCTAAGAGGGCTTAGATTAGTTGGCTGTTGTCTATTTGTATTTACGGTTTGAGTTGACACTGGTGAAACATATGTTTTTGGATCTATATCTATTTTTGAATAATATTGCGGAATAAAATGGTTGAACGGATTAAAACTATTTGGGGGGACATAATGAACATTAGCTGATTGGAATGAAGATATTGATGGTGTCTCATGTTCAAATCAATTAACACCAAAGAAAAGTGGTAAAAAAGGCTACCTCTTAACGAAAATGGTAAAATTATTAGGAAAAATAAAAAATAAATGTTTTTATACAGTTTTTTTTGGTTATTAAATCGAATTTTTTTATTTGAAATGCAATTTTAGAATAAATTTCTTTCCAATTCTTTTTCAGTATTAAAAATTTTAAAGCCTGAAAAAATTAAAGTCTTTGCTCGGACTTTTGAATGAAAATTTTAGTCCGGACTTGGACTTGACTTGAGACTTGAGACTTGTGACTTTTAAACAACTCTAAAATAAATCATCTTAAAAAAGTAAAAAAAAATTATTGAAAATTTTAATTTTTTATTGATTAAACATATCTTAGATCACTAAATTCTGATAGAATATCTTTTTTAATAATATGGTAAAATATCGTGGATTTACCTTTATTTACGTAAAATATGTTGAATTCATGGTATCGTTGCAGCACTGTACCAAGCATTATGTTACTTTTATTAGCAGCTCCTATACATTGATCTTCAAATTTCAGGTTGTTTCTAGTGAGGATTCCTAAATCTTTTTCTAAGTTTGTTTTAGTCAGTTCAATTTGTTTGTCGCTATCATTTAAATGATATTGGTTACATTAAATAATGCATTACATTATTTTAGCGGATTACTTTAATTATTTGAAAATTGAGAAATTAAAAAATTTCAATATTTTGTTGAATTTTTCTCTCATTCAGCATTTTACATCACTTAAGTTTTATTTTTTATTATTAAATAATTTTAAAAAAAAGCCAAAAATTTTTGCATTCACTTCCATTTTTTACCAGACCATATTTAAATCATTTATGAGACTAAATTTTTGCTCTTAATTAAATAATATGATGTAATACTTTTTGCTCATAATGAATATTTTATCAAAAAAAAAAATTTTCAAAAATTAAATACCACCTTTTGAACCATCTGTTTACATTTTTGATCATTTAGACTCCCAACTCCTTATTAAAAAAATGAAGCAACATGAAGTAAAGACTTGCGCGCCCAAATGCCGATCTCACGGCCATGCCCTCGATCTAATCAGCCTACTGACCAAAACCAACGATGTCCACATACTGCTCAGCGCTCTCCTTCAATGCTGGAACTGCCACAAAATTCAGGACAAATTTGGGCGCACTTTGCTTCACATGGCTGCCTGTTGTGGCCGACGCGTTGTCTTAGAGTGGCTTACTGACATGAAAAAGGCTGAACTAAACCTGAAAACATCGGAAAACGGCTGGACCCCCATGCACTGTGCCTCCTTTTATGGAAACATTGACTGCCTTGTCTCTTTGATAAAACGCGGCGCTAACCTCAACAAAAACGACTGCGACCACCTCACCGCCATGGAGGCGCTCAGCCTAGACAAATGGTCGTTCTTGCCATACCAAGCTGATCTAAATGGTAATAATGGCCTTATTCAAGATTTGGTTAAAAGTCTAAGCCTTTTTAAGTATTATTTTTTTCATGTAAAGTTAAAACTAAAGGATTACAATTTCTTATTCTGCATATTTTTTCTCTGAAAGATTAGCACCAAAAGTATTAGTTGTTTCCTAATAGTTCTAAAAAATATAATGATCTTGTAAAAATATTTAATTATTATTGAACAGGTATTTATTATTGAACAAAATATTTTATTTAATTATTATTTAATTTAATTATTATTCTTAAAGGTCTTTTTCTAAGCTTTAAAATGATGCATTAAAATAACGTAGTCCATAAATTTTGATCAAAAATTTTAATTTTTATTTAAAAAAAAAAATTTAAATTTTCAATTTTCACAAATTTATTAATTTAAAAATCCATGTATCAAAATATACTGAATTTTATTTTTTGTTTTTAACTACAGCTGAAGACTGGTGTTCAAGATATAGTGAAGTATCACAAAAATTTTTTTTTCAGGTTTAAGGCAAGATCTTATTTATGTAAATTTTTATTGAAAAAAATTGAAATTTTTGGTTTAAAATAAAATATAAAGTCACAGGCTAGAAGTCAAATATAAAGTGATTAGATTAATTTTTTTTTAGATTATTAAACCACAAGGTTATTTGATATTTTAAAATTTTCTGCCCACTTCACCATAGATTTACCTGAAAAAAATATTTTTGTGGTACTTCACTATATCTTTAAAACCAGACTTCAGCTGTAGTTAAAAACAAAAAATAAAATTTATCATATTTTGATACACGGATTTTTAAATTAATAAATTTGTAAAAATTGAACATTTCAATTTTTTTAATAAAAATTTTCACTTTTTGGTCAAAATTTATAACTTAAATATTTGAATTATTGGGTAAATCAAGGACGGTAAAACTGGTCAAAACTTATTTTTTAAAAAAAAATAAATGCATCATTTTGTAGCTTAGAAACAGGCCTTTAGGAAAATAATAATTAGATATGTTTACAAGATCATCATATTTCCAGAGCTAGAGCATAAATTTGTTTAAATAATTTTAATGTAACAAGCTTTACAATTTATTTAGGTTTAAAAAATAAAAAAAAAATATATTCTTAACCCATTGAAAAAATTGAAAAATTTAAATTTATAAAATTATATCATAAAATGAAGTTTATTTTGAAATTTTTTATTTCGAAGTATTTGCAGCTAGCGTTCAAAATTAAAGGATAGATTTTAAAATTAATTTTAAATATTAGATTACAAATAAGTAAAATAATAAAAAGATCAAACTGTCTTACAAATATTTTTGAAATATAAAATTTACTTTTTTTTTTTAAATCAACATAGAATTCAAAACATGTTACATTAAAATTATTTGAATTAATTGAAAAATTTATTAAATGATATTTTCAATTGATCATCAAATTCAAGATGCCTTTAAATTTTATTCTCTTTAAACTCAAGTCAAAATTTGAGTATAAAGGTGTTGTGAATTTCAAATAAAAATTGAACAAAAATCCTCCATTTCTAGATTAATTAAAATTAAATTTAACAAAAAATATTAGAAAAAATATTGCAACATACTTTGTTGTACCTTTTTTGCCTGAAACAAAATTTTTATATTATTTTTTTTTTAAGTAAATCAAATCAATATTCAATTTAAATATTTTTGATTCTTTATTTTTTGTCTTTTTTGTATGATATTTTAAGTAAAAAAAAGCAAACAAAGTATGTTACAATATTTTTTCTAATATTTTTTATTAAATTTAATTTTAATTATTCAAGAAATGAAGGATTTTTGTTCAATTTTTATTTGAAATTCACAACACCTTTAGACTTTTTTAAAGTCAAGTCAAAATTTTGACTTTAAATTTTATTCATAATAAATTTTTTTTGGGCTCATATTTAGAAGGTCGCCACAATAGCTACCTGGAACGGCAAAAAATCATGTGGCCGTGATCCTGACTGATGGATTGCCGTTCTTTGCCGTTCCAGCTAGTTATTGTGAAGTTCAAGTCTAAGTCACTAAAAATTAAAGTCCAAGTCCAGACTTAAAAAATAAAAAAAAATTTTCAAAGTCAAAATTTGACTTTTGAACGGTTTATTCCTATTTATTAACTCCAAAAAAATCAATTCACTAATTAAAATTTTTTTTTTGATTTGCTAAAAAATCTTCAAATGCTGATTTACGAAAAAAAATTTTTCGTGAATTCAGTGAAATATCACTAGATTTTTTTCAGTACCATTTTTATTTAATTTGAATCAAAATTGAATGAGCTAGACTATTTTAAAGTATTTTAATCAAAAACACCTGATACAACTATTTTATTTTAAGACAATTTGGATGTGTACTCGTGGGGCAGCAATGAAAACTACAACCTGGGCATGGGTCATGAGATGAAAAAAACCAATGCCGAAATGGTCGAGTTCTTTAAAAAACAAAACATTGCCATTTCACAGATCAAAATGAGCAAGTTCCACACAGTGTTCATGACCAAGTCGGGCGAGGTGTACACATGCGGCTTTGGCATGGACGGCCGACTCGGCCATCAAAATGAACTGACACTTGTGTCGCCCAAACAGGTCGAGGCGCTCAACAGTGAAAAAATTACACAAATAGAAGCGTGTAGGAACAACAGTTACTTCCTGACATGTGAAGGAGTTTTGTACGGCTGCGGTACCAATGAGTTCAAGCAGCTGGGTCAGTTGGACGTGGCCAAGAGTCTAGGCCCCAGACCTATCAGTGGAGGAAGAAGATTGAAGGCAAAGATGGTGAAAAATTTTGCATGCAGTCGATTCCATGTAGTGCTAGTGACCACATCGAATGAGGTGTACACATTTGGTCTGAACGCTGGTCAGCTGGGACACCCAAGCGACAGCATGAGCTGTGTGGCCGAGCCAAGGCTGATTTCCCATTTGAACGAGCCTGACATTGACATTAGTCTGGTGGCGTGCTCGGACGGCTCTACTGTTTGCCTCCAGCCGTCCAAAAATGTAATCCACTTGTTCAGCGACTACAAGGTCCGAAAGCTCTACTATATGAAGGAAGTGGGCGCATGCTTCGTCAAAATTAAAGTTATTGGCGGCAAGTTGGACCCTATGGCTGATGCCGAGCTCAAGTGGATCAAAAATTTGGCAGAGCCGGTCACTATTGTGGGACTGACTGAAAAAAATGCTTTGTTTGCTTGGAGAGAGCAAGAGAATTCATGGAAAAGTTTGGCATGGGCCAAGAATAAAAATTTTAAGATTGTTGACTTTGACTTGAGTAATAGTGGAGTTGTGTTCTGTACTCTGCAGGGATCGTGCTATAGGGCCGAATTTAAAAATAAGCTTCCGAAAATGTCCACTTCTCCCACAAGTATTTAATAATTTTTTTTTATTTTAGAAAATTTTTAAATTTTCACACCAGAGAAAAAATTGTAGAATATTGGTCATTTAGTTAATTTTCTAATTCTAGACTAAAATTTTGATTTTTCAAAATTTTTTTTTGAAAATAAAAAAAATTTTGAGTAAAAGATTTTAGTGGTGGCTTTAAAATAAGTCCGGTTTGGAAAAATAGGATTTTAACTAACATCATTAACTGATAAGCTATTCTATAATTTTACACACATCTTGTGTGAATTCAATGTAAATCGTCCGGATTTTTATTTTCTTAATACTTTCTTTTTATTGGATATAAATAAAATTATAATGATTTATTCAATCTTTCACTCCAAAATTGCAATATTTTCATTTTTTCCAACCAATCAAATTTTATGTAAATTTTTGAAATTCGGACGATTCACTCACTATGAGCAATTTGTTAAGAAATTATATCTTAAAGAGCCTCTGCGATTTATTTCTCGGACTAATTTACTGTCATGTGATCTTCTTAGGTTTTTTACACCATAAGCGAAATTGATATCATTTGTAAACGATACTTTTTCAAAACCTTTTAAAAATTTTGTACATTTGAATTAAGTCTCCCGTTAAACGACGATTTTCAAGTTTCATTAGATTTAAATATTTCAATCTGTCTTCATAAGACTTGGTTTCGGTATAATCAATCAGTTTTGTCGCTCTTTTTTTGCACTTTTTCAAGAATTATAATGTCTTTTTTTAAATACGGACTCCAGGTTCCTACTGCATACTCCAGATGGGGTCTCACAAGTGATGTATAGAGAAGTCTTAATTATTCTCGGGTAAGTTTCTTAAAAGAATTTATAATATACCCAGTATTCGGTTAGCTTTCATAGCTGCTACAGGACATTGTTTATTCCATTTCAGATCATTTGTAATAAAAACACCCAAATCCTTTTCTTCTGTTATCTCCTCTAGGAAATGAGATATATTTTGGTTTGATAATAAGTATTTGGCTTTTAATTTTCTTTTT
This sequence comes from Brachionus plicatilis, assembly GCA_010279815.1. Lineage (NCBI taxonomy): Eukaryota > Metazoa > Rotifera > Eurotatoria > Ploima > Brachionidae > Brachionus > Brachionus plicatilis. Next base: position 794,924 of record QEOQ01000246.1, read on the forward strand.
TCTAGATACATTGCTTTACATTTGTTCAGGTTTAGATTTGTTGACCAATTTTCTGTCCATTCAATTAGGAGATCGGGGTCTTTCTGAAGTTCTAATGATCCTACGTTCGAGAATTCGGAGAGACCAATTAATTTTAAGTCATCAGCATATCCAAGACAGAAACTGTTGAAGCTCTCAAGGCGATCATTGATATAAATTTCAAATAGGATAGGACCAAGTTCGGATCCTTGTAGTACTCCGCTTGTAACAACCTCCCAATTGGATGCATCATTACCAAAAACATTTCTTATAAAATTAAACTATTATAAAATTAAAATTTAAAAAAAAATTCTAAGGTTACATTTTTCACAAAAAGAGCGGCCTTCTTATGTAAATTATTAAAAGTTAAGAATCATTCGACTTTGAATGGTACTAAAGCCTAAATTCTATTTAAATATTAAGACTTTACTTGTTGGTCCTCGTTGCTTAGTGTTGGCAATCGATTATCAATAATCGACTAATTTTTTTTAAATCGATTTTTGAATTGATTATATTTTTTTATCCAACTAATAAAAAATTTGATCATTAATAAACAATTTATCTCTAATCTCTAAATTGAAGATAATTAAGTATAAAATATTTTTTCGGATTTTATTTTTTAAATATTTATTGCTCACAACTAATCACCAAAATTCTTCAATTTTCGATCTACAAAAATCATTTTTCTGGGGGCCAAATTATTTAATAAAAAAAATTTAACAAAAAAAATTAGTAATAAGAAGATTCTCAATTATCTTTCATAACCTCAAAAATTTTACGTCACAAGTCTCAAGTCCAAGTCCGGACTTTTTTTTTTCAAAAGTCCGAGCAAAGACTTTAATTTTTTTTAAAAATTACAAATTTTTAAGTCCGGGCTTGGACATTTTTTTGGGACTTTTTACCAACCCTGATTTAGAACTATGACAGTTAAGGTCCGAACTGTGCTTTGTTGTTTGCTGGAGTTGGTTAATGCTGTAGATTTGAATTTGTCGTAACCTGGTTTGAATTGATTGATTGATGTTGATTCGACTACTGAATTAGTTAGACAATTTCTTTTTGCTGACTTTTATAAAATTAAAAGGGGTTAATGTTATTACTGTTAATCATTTCAATTTCTCTAAATTATCTATTATCTCTTTATTTTTTTAATTGTAAAATATTATTTTTTTTTACTTATTTTGCTTGACTGATACAAGGAAAAAAATAATTATAAATCTCCAATTCGCTCAAATTTAAATCACTTCAAAATTTAATCAAGTCAGTGAAAAGAACTTAATAATAGCACGAAATGAAAGGCACTAATAGTCTATTTTTTAGTTCTACAGTGAAAGCACATGGAATAAATAGCCGTTAACGTACATTTTTAATCTAAGGCTTGACTAGTGAAACAAGGACTTATACTCCTAGCGAAATATTGGACATAAGCCGCATTTCATTGGTCAACAGGTGTGTGCGTGTGTTTTGTGACTTGAAAGCGAACAATTTTTTCGCTCTGCAATACCACCCTAACACGTCCATGCACATGTATCCTCTTGAAATGAAAAGCATTCTAAAAAATGACATGAAATTATTTTTGGACGAAAATTTAAATTTTAAAAATTTCTACGACATTGAACTAAAATTTCGTGACCGCATCTACTATGTCCACAAGTTTGTAATTTTGTCGCGGTGTCCAAAGATGTTCAGCAAAAAAGAGCTAATTAATATACAAAGAATTGAGCTTGATCAAACAATAAGCTCTAAATTCCCAAACAACGCTTTGGAAATGATACTCAACTTTATTTACACCAACGAATGCTGCAAAGAAATTATAAAAAAGGTTTTAAAAGCGTGCAGAATTTTGACTGAAGCTTCTTTTGCTAAATTCCTCACCGACTTTAAAGAAACATTTGTGGACAAATTCGGCTTTGTCGAGTACAAAAATTCCTTCGAAGCTAATTCAAAATTAGTGAAAGAAATTCGCATTAATTGCCAAGAATCAAATGATGACAAACTAGAATCAATGTCGCAATTTTTGCTTAAAATTTTTGATTTAAAAAACCACAAATCTAGCCTTAAAAGAAAGCAGTTTAAATTCAGCCGTGACTCCCATCCGGAACTGCACGACTGCATCATCAACTTAAACAACGAGCAGACAATTGCATGCCACAAGTGCATTCTGGTGGCCAGAAGCGACTTTTTTCGCAACATGCTGCTCGGTAGTTGGCTTGAGAGCAACTCGGCTGAAATAAACCTTCCATTTGACCTGGACTTGATGCGCATTTACATCGACTATCTCTACTCAGACGAGATTCTAATGGACTTTGTGCATGCCGGAGCCAACTACGTCACCAGCTTGAAGAGCAAAAGCGAAAAAGAGATTGAATTGTTGTTCAATTTGTATGTTCTTAGCGATCAGCTGCTGACAGATAGGCTCAAAAATTTGTGTGAATTTAAGCTGGCCAATTTGGTCAACTTAAAAAATGTGGCCGAAATTTTTGAATTTTCGCAAGAGTACGAAGCCAAGCAGCTGAGGGATTTTTGCATGGAATTTATGAGTTTGAATTTAGTTACTTTGTTGGAGTCTAAACAATTGGAGAATGTGAATGCGGACCGGTTGGCCGAGTTGTCTGATTTTTACAAGTCCTATTTTGACAATGTTGGATCGCGTCGGATTACGCCCTATGCTGATGGACTGAGACCGCAAGAAATTGAACTAGTGCCTCAAGAGTTGGTCTTTGATCAGAAATTTGTTGATGGAACTATTGATGAACACGAGGACAGTTGGATCAAGCAGAAGAAAGTATCAGTGACTCGGTCCGAGAGCAAAAAAGAGACTGAACAGGCCGTTTCGCCCCTACAATCACCCACTGTGCAACTTGGACAAATTGTTGATCAAGAAAATACAAACGAAGACAAATTAAAATGGGAAAAAGTAAAAAAAAAGGTAAATTTTTTTTTTTTTTTGTCAAAATAAAACCCTTTCTTGGCACAATGAAGTTAATAATCAATTAATAATTTTATTTTTAAATTAATCAAAAAAGCAAGGCCTCTATATAGTGAATTTCATTTTTTTTAAATTTTAATAGAACAAAATTAAATATTTTATTTTTGCATGAAATGTGATTATGAAAGTGTATTTAAAGAAAATGTCTTTTAAAAAAATCGGGAAATGTTAATTTTTTATAGACAAGAATTCAAAGAGTTTATCAATAGATATTAAAATTAATCTTTGAATTAATTTAATTAATTATTATACAAATTAATATCATTTAGATTCAAAATCAAAAAATGAAGTTATCAATTTTTGAGATTTGTTTGTTTCTTTCAAGCTATCCAATCTTATTTTTATCGCAGCAAGGTGATCTAAATCACTTTCATAGCTTTCAGAATCTGAAGAATGGGTTAATTAGTTTATTGCGATATTTTATTATTTATTTTATTTATTTGTTTTCTGTATCGAGCTAGAGCTGATTCAGAATAAGTTAAAAAAAAATAATAAAATAAAAATAAAATAAAATAAAAATAAAATTAAAGTTAATAAAATGAGATAAAAAAAAAGAATCGAAATAAAGTAAATTTAAATGATATTTAGATTTAAATGCTTTTATAATGCCTACATCACATGGTTGAATTACAGATGTACAATTTGGGGCTAAATAAACAACTTTTATATGTGTTAGCTTTTTTACAAATTCAGCAGAAAGATTGTGACCACCAGCATTGTCTACTAAAAGAGCAATTTAGTACCAAAAAATAAAAGAAATAAAAATGGTGCTTTTAATTATCAATTATTCTATATAACATAATATGTTATATAGAATAATAATTTAGTTTTACACTTATATATTTTTTTGACTAGTTAGTAATGCTTTGCAATAAATAAAAAGCTAATATATGAGCCGAATGTCCATGAGGAAAACTTTGAAAATTTTGAATTAAAAAGGTTTGAAAATGAACTTGATCTCTATTTAAGTGAAATAAATGAAAAAACAGAATGCAATATCCTAAGTTATTGGAAAAATCGGTCTAGAGATTTTAAAGTTTTATCTTTGTTAGTGAGAGATATTTATTCGATTCAAGCCAGCTCGGCACCTATCGAAAAATATTTTTCAGGGTCTACATTTTTGATGAGACCACATAGAAGTAGATTCACTTATAAAAATTTATCAAATATAATGTTTCTAAAATGTAATAAAAAATATATGTAAATATCCGTTTTAAATGTTAATTAGACTTAAATTTTTATAAACTGTTAAATAAATAAACTAATTGTATCATTTTTCTAATTAACTGATTTTTAACTGATAACTGATACCCATTAACTGAGACTGATACTGAACTGATGCTCGAAAAACTGATACTGACTGAAAACTGATTTTTTTATAACTGATCCCAACTCTGTAACATATGTTATATATAACATAGAAAATTGACATTTGAAAAAATATTCAATAAGACATAATTTAGGTCTCGAAAATTAAGCAAACTTTACATTAAAAGTCTCAGATTTATTATAAAATATAGTCTCGAAAATATAAAAAAAAATCGAGACTCGAGTCTCGATAATCAATTTTTTTTTACGTGTAAAAGGATTTAAAAAATTCGGGAAACAAAAATTTATATAAAAAGTCTCGAGTCTCGATAATCATGGGTCTCGATAATCGAGAATTCACTGTAATTACATGTAATAATAACGTGTTTTTTGCACTTTTTTTGAAATACAGTTACATGTAAGCTGTTTTAGAAAGTCCAGCTATAATTGCGCAATAATAGCTTAAAAACTCTATAATTACATGATATATAAAAAAAATAAAAAATTAAAAAGCGAATCATTTATTTTAAAAAATTTAATGATTATTTACTAAAAAAATTCGAAATTAAAATTTTAATAAATATCTGATTTAATCCTGCCTTGTTTCTTCCTCTTTGAGTTCCACCTTTAGTTTTAGAAGTTTCATTTTGAGCAATATTTTTGCAATTGTCCCCTCTTCCACCTCTACCTCTACCACTCTCTCTAACACTATCACTACCACTTACACCACCACTATTTCTAACTTCAACACTACCTCTACCTCTCCCCCTACCTCTTCCATCATTTTTTCCTAAGTTTTCGTCATCTGAATTCTTGTTTTCCAAATTGCTTACAGGCATGCTTGGAACAGGTTGGCTGTGAAATTTCCTTCGACCTCTTAAGGCCTGTAGCTTATATTTTAAGGGAAAAGATCTTCTTTTAGTTTTAAAACAGCGTATTTCCAGACTCCAACCTATCATTTTAATTTTTTTGATTTTTTGAAATCTTAAAAAAATTTTTTTGAATAAAACTATAGCCTAAAAAGAGGATCAAATGCTATGAGAGTGCTTCTTTTTTAAATTTTATATTATTATTTTAAATAATTTAATTTAGAATTGCATGTAATTATATCATTAAAAAAAGTATCCGTTTTCTAGAAACAATTACAACCATGCATATTGCTTGAGGAATTTGTATTACTATATTCAAAAGTGTAATATCAGCATTTTTATTTACTTTAATTACATTCAATAAATTTAATTGAATGACTAGTAGATACCCGTTGATTCGCTGCCGGGGGAATTTAAATAAAATTAAGAAAAAAAATTGCGGAACACACTAAAAAATTTATTGAAAAACCTCAGTATAAACTATGTTTTTTGTTAAGTTATTTGGATGATTCATGCAAATCTTGAGATTTTTTTTATTTGTCACTCTTGAAAAGGCTACATATAATTGCCCATGAGTAAAAACAGGTTCGTTTAAGTAAACCCCTACGTGTTCTAAAGTTTGTCCTTGAGATTTATTTATACTCATTGCAAACGCTGGTCGTATAGGAAATTGAAGCCTTTTTAATTCGAAAGGTAAACTTGCATCAGTTGGAATCAATGGCATTCTCGGTATGTAAACTATTTTTTTAGCATTAGATCCAACAGCTATTTGACATTCAATTATTTTACTGTAAAAATTTCTACAAATAAGCCTGGCACCGTTACACAATCCATCCGAAGCTGAGACATTTCTAAGTAAAATAATAGGTTGGCCTTTTTTAAGAACTAATTTATGAGGTGGCATTCCTGATAAATTTAAGCTATTTAAAAATTCTGTCGGGTATAAAGCTTATGTGCGTCATTCAAAACAGCATCAGCTGATAAATATTTCATCCAATAAATATGATAGACTGAATATATATTAATACTTAATTGATATTTGGTAATCAATCAATTATCTATTCTCTCTCACTATTCAACCTTGACATCGATAACTCGATAACTCGCTAACTTGCTAACTCGCTAACTTCGTGAAATTTTAAATAATTAGATTATGGACAAGAGATCTTTTAATGTATTGCTTTTTGTTTATCGATCGAGTAGTAAAGGGTGCTTGTAAAAAATCTTGAGTTTGGCTCATTTTTAAAAATAAAAAGCAGTTTTTAATAAAATAAAAAATAGCATTTACATATTATTTTAGAAAGACCTTGAAATAATTGGAAAAACAAAGAAATGCAAAAAAATTTATTTTTAGAATTTATTTGTTAATTACTTTTTACAATTAAAACAATTATTATATAAACCATCAAGATTGAATTAAATTTTCATTTTGATTTTCAAATAAAAGCTTAATAATTTTACTTTATAAATTCTTAATTGAATTGAATTATGATTCAAATTTGAATTTAAATTTAATTATTTTTCTAGGTTTAAATTAAAACATTACTTAAAATTTGTATAAATTTAAAGTCAATTTAAAAAATAAATTTAATTATTAAAAAGTAAATTCTAATTTTGCTATTTATTTACAACACAAAATTTTTTCTTTAATCCGGATAATCAAGTTTCAGACATTTCCATTATTCCTGCATTAAATAGTGCTACTAAATGAGTCGAATTAATGAGGGTTGACTGTTGTTATAAAATGTTAGTTTTGATCTAATATTTAAAAATTTCAAGAGATCTCGCAAGACTTCGACCAAAGAGGCAGAATCACCAAAAACTCCAATTGGGCTCAATCAAGCTAAAAAAACTTCTCCCACTGCAACAGTCAGCAGAGTAAATGAAGGTAAACTTGCATTAAACCAGTCAACTAATTTCAACTAAATGATGTATTTTAAGAAAAGAGTCAAGTTGAAGACAAGAAGGAATTTAAAGACGAGTGGCCTAGTCTGATAAATACAGTTGATTTTAAAATAAAAAAAGAGTTAAAGTTGCCCAAATCGAAGCCTATTAAAGAAACTAAAACATCTCCACAATTGCCTAAAACTGTAAAATCACCAAGTAACGAAAAGTTAATAGAGCCTAGGAAAGATATGCCTGTTTGGCGAACTAATACAGCATCTGGCTCAAGTGCATCAGTACACTCATTTATGGACATAATAAATGAAGAAATGAAAAATGTAAATTTGGTCAAGGAAGTGAAGAGTTCAGTGGTGACAAAGCAGGAGGAAAATAAAAACTTAGAAAATTTTAAAGGTTGGAAATTGAGCCAAGCGGATTCAATTGAAAAATCTTCGTTTTCCAAAATAGTCGAAATGGAAGAGAAATCCAGTCAGCAATACAATAAAATAAAAAATCGGCATCTAAATTCAATTCAGTTGGAAGAAAAGGCCATCGAGGATTTAAAAAAACTTTACCAAGTAGACTTGGTGACAAACATGACAATTACTATTGAATTAATTGATGAAGTTGATTTCAATGAATGTTTGCCGCCAATTTGGAAAAAAAATTAATTTAAATTTTTTAGATTTTTAGTTCTAATTTATTCAATTTTTAAAAATAAAGTCTTTAACTGTTAATTAAGTAAAATAAATATTGAAGTTTATTTTAAAGTAAATTTAAATCTAAAATTAAGTTTTGACTTGAGTTGAAAACAAAATTGAATTAATTGAGAACACTTCAATAAGGCTGTAATATTTTGGGGCTGCCGAAAATCTAGACTGACGGAATATTCCTGTCAAAATAAATTAATTCGAATGAAAAAAAATAAAAATGGAAAAAAAAAAGGAAAATAAAAAAGTTACTTTTTATCTTAGAAATTATTCTTAAAAAAACAACTAACATAATATGGTTACATAAAAAAATCAGCTTTCAAAAAAAAAGGAATTTTTAAAGGATCTTATTATTTCGCACAAATAAAGATCTGTCATCAACTATCAAATGTATGTTTATCATAATGAAAAAATTTTTAGCACAAAAATTTTATTAATCAATTTTATTTAACATTTTCTTGTAAAAATTAATTTTTAATTTGTCTTTGTTTTAATTTTTTGGATGAAATCAATAACCTATTAATCTTTTTCTTAAAGAAGAAGCTTTACTTTAAATTTAATAAAAAATAATTTCTTTTTATTTTCTTTTAATCATCACCAAGCCTTGGTGTAATTTTCTAAAATAAATAAAATAAAATTTCTAAATTTTTTTTCAAGTTTTTTCTGAAGAACATGTTCTTAAATTTAGATATTCGATAAAAAAATAGGTTTTTGAAAATATTGAATTATTTTATTTTTTTATGAAGTCATTACAATTTTAGTCAATATTAACTTTCAAAGAAAAAAATTAATTTTACGGCAAATTGAAGTTCATTATCAAATGTAAATTTCAAATCAAAATTTTTAGTTTTTAAGTTAAAAAAAAAGGTATTATTAATCAATTTTATAATAATAAATGACTAACTCTATTAAACATGATTTTTTTGATTCTTAATTAGATAGAGAATCATATGAATTTTTATCTGAAATAAAAATAAAATCTTAATCAATATTTGAAATTTTGAAATAAAAAATTTAACTTTGTTTCGCCGTAATATATTTTGATTAATATTTAAATATCATTTAAAGTCATAATTTGGATACCCTAATGTGGATTTTAAAATTGTTTTTAAAATTTTCAAAATAAAAATTTTAGAAGAATCAATTAAAGATCAATTAGAAATAAAAGTTCTTTTTTTAATTAAAAAGTAAATATCTTATGTTTAATTAATAAAAATTAAAAAAAGGTAATTTGATCTTTTTTATTAAGATTATAATAAATTAAGTTTTGATTATTTGATCATGATTATGAACTTCAAGTTGTCAATTTTACTTCCATTTATTTCAAACTTGAGCTGAAAGTATTCCACTCTAATAAAGACATTTAAAAATATTTTAATTTTTTAAAATAAAATCTTCAATCGTTTCCAAAATCTTGACTGGAATGATCGTACATAAAAGTATCCAGAATTGATTTCTCCAGAATCTAAAATCATTTAGAACGTCATTTTTTTATATTATTTCAAATTTTTTATCAAAGATTTTTAATACAAAATGGTTCAAATGATGCAAAGTCATTCCAATAATTCTGTACCTTTTGTATAAAATGAATTAAAATTCTTTTAAAAAGATTTACTTTTGGTTTTAGTCCAAAAAAGAAAAAAATTTTGGAAATTTTTATAAGATAGGGATGTATTTAAAATAAGGATAAAAAGATCAAAATAGATTTTAAGGTTATGAATTATATTATTTTAAAATTTGATAATAAAATTATTTAATTAAGAAAATTTGCTTTTATTTTATACACTTTAAAAAATTACTTCACTTATTAATTAAAAATTATGAAAAAATGAATATTCAATTTAATTTTAGAAAATCTTAAATATCAGTATCACAAAGATACTTAAGACCAGTTTAAAGATTACCAAAACTAATTAAATTTTACAAAAATTTGGAGTAATTTAACATTTAAATCAACAGTGTCTAGGCAAAAAAGCTGGCGCAAGTGACCCATAAAAGCCTGTGAACAATTTTTAATCTTTATTTTTACCTCTCCAATCTGCACTAGTGCCAAGCATGGCCTCAATAGTTTCCACATTGGCATTCAACAAGCCAGAATAAAACATCAAATCGCCAAAAACCTGTCCAATCCGACCTCACCAGTCTGATCCAACAAAACAATATTTCTTTTTCTCTGGCACAAAACATTCTCCAAAAATCCAGTGGCTGCACCAGCTGCTATCTTCATTCTCAAGCACAAATACATCAAGTCTGCATCGAACTTGACCATTTCGGTAGAGCTGAGCACTAGCTGAAAAAAAGGCACCAATCGGGCCAGCAAATCCGGCCTTGACATAAACTGGTCGATGTTGCGCGCCAGCACAGGCCTCAGCCAGTCACAAATTGCAAACTGCAATTTTACAAAGTTAATTTTTTATTTTTGAGCAAGATTGAACAAAATGAAAATGAGCAAAATTTTTACCTTGTAAATATATAAATATAATAAACTTTTTCTCGTGTGTTTATCTGTCAAGTCACACTGTTAGTCCTTCCCCTCTCATTTTTTCATCCGGACTTGGGACCGGCAACGGTATGATTGCAACTCAACAGTCAGCAGCCAAAGTTACATATGGGACGTTCATCATAAACAGCGCCACTCATCCGAGCACTTAATGGCTGCGAACTCGGCAACTATTTAGACTAGCTTGGAACCACAAACCAAGCGTATCTATATCTGGATACAAGCTTATCCAAACTAAAGACACTTTACTTTTTTCACTAAGGCTTTTTGGACCCAACAGACTATCATCAGCTCTAGCTTGCAAGCCTCCTCATCCCGGCCTCTATGCGCCTGCATCATCATCACCCCTTCTCTTTTTTCATCCGGGCTTGGGACCGGCCAATGGCAGAGTTAATAACAATGATTCTTTCTATTTTTTGTTCCTATTAACTGTTCTTTGTTTACTCAATGTTTCGAAATTTTCTAAAATTCAAGTCATTGACTTGACTTAAGACTTAGTGACTTAGGAACAAGTCTGTTTTTGACTTCTAGTCGACTTTTAGCTCAAAAAATCGACTAAGTCAAACATTTTTCTGATTAAAATTTATTTTATTTTTAAAAACTATTTTTTCAATCGCTAGGCTGAAAAGAAGGAACCTGCAAGTCATTACTTAAGGGGTTATCAGACTTAACAGGGATTTAAAATTTAAGCCATCAATATTTGAACAACTTATTAGAAAAAAAAAAGCAATTTTTTATTTTGATTGAGATTTTTTTTTTAAATTGATAATTTCTTATCAAAAAAATCATTAAATGTTTTAAATTTAATTTTTATTATATGAATAGTCAATATTTGAAGTATGAGTCGCCGTTAGGCTCGCAATATGCAAGCAATGAAATGATTGACTAAATTTTTATTTTTATTTTTATTCTGAAGGAGCCTAAGCTTGGTACAGTTAACAAATAAATAAAATAATCCTATAAAAAATAAAAGTCGCTTCAAAAGTTTAGAAATTCGGTTAATCCAAAAGATCAAACATTTATATCAATCTTTCTTCACACTTTTATGACTAATAATTTTCAATAACATAAATTTAATTTATATAGATTTTGTTTCAAAATTTGAATTATTTAACACTATAAAGGCCACGGGTTTTTTAAGCTCTTTTTTTTTAAACGAATACAAACTTTTGGAAAAAAATTAAAAATTTTAAAAAATTCTTTGTTCTTTAATCTGAAATTGCATAAAATTTATAATTTTAATGTTTTTGTTTAAAAATTATAATTATTTAATGTAAACAAAAAAAATATACATAAAAGCCCGCTAACATTTTTGGTTGATTTGACACATCTAAAATAATAATGACTTGAAATTTTTTTTGTAAAATATATAATATAATATAAATAACATAAAATAAAACTTTATTGGTAAAAAAAAACTTAAATTTGACTTAGTTATAGCAGAATTTGAAAGTTGGTTTTTTAAACCCACTCTGAGCTTTTACGATATAAAAAAAAACTTGGCCTTTAAAAATTTCCGAATTTTTGTAGATTAAAAACCCAATAAAATAATACGAAAATTCAATGACAATTCATTGAGTGATGCAGGGCCAATATTATATAAGAATGCGGCGAATTTGTTTATAAACCTAAAAAAGGTCGCCCAAAATTAGCTGGAAATTGGTTTTTCTTAAAATGGATTTTAATTTAATTATTTTATTAATTTAATATTAAATACTAATAGATCAATAACTCTTTTCAATTAATTTTTATATGAATTTGAAATTTTTTAACATTCTATATTTTTATAATGGATTTAATAAATAAAGTGTTAATCAGTCTCATAAGGCATGGGCACTAGCCTGTTGAGTTGTAAATTGAAATTGTTGTACAGTGGTGTACTGAATTTAGTAATTTACCAAATTTTCCGTAAAATATTGTAAATTTACGTAAATATATGTAAAAAAAATGTCAAAAAATTGAAATAATTTGGCACTTTTTTAAAAAAATGAATTTTTTCCCATTTTTTAGCATTTTATCCTTTAATATTTATTTTCAAAATTTGGTATATAAAAAAATTTAGCATAGTTAGCAAAATTTAATAGTAAATTTAAATTATCTTTATTTGAAAATAATTTTCTTAAAAGTTCAATAAAATAATGCTTAATTAATCATTTTTCTTTTCCTCAAATCTAGGAATTCTTTATTTTAAATAAAAACATTTTTAGAATTAAAACATAGAATAAAAATTTAAATGATTTGGATCTACATTATAAGTGCTTTGGTAATGATGATTGTGTCCCTAAGAGTGTTCACCATAATTTTCTCAGCTGCCTTTCTAAATTTAATTATGAGATTTAAACATTCAAATTTGGAGACAGTAAAAATGTAGCTTTTTACGAAGCTATTTCCAATATTAAGTGCACTAAAAAAAACAGTGGAAATTTGGAAATTTTAGAACTTGGAATCGGCACAGGAGAAAATTTCAGACATTTTCCAAAAGGTTCAAATGTGACCATTCTTGACAAAACAGACATTTTCTTGCCTTACTTAATTGAGTCAATGAAAAAAATAATCGACAGGATTTGAATGTTTCCAAGTTTGTGGTAAGCAAAGCTGAAGAAATGGTCGGCATTGAGTCTAACAGCATGGATGCTGTTGTTCATACATTTATACTTTGTTCAGTAGATGATAACAAAAAAGTGATGAACGAAATTTATCGAATATTGAAGCCTGATGGTGTTTGCATTTTTATGGAACATTTGGTCGATTTAAAAAAGAAACCAAAAAAATACATTCAATCAATAATAGGTCCATTAATTACGGACTGTAAATTCATTAACATGGAAAAAGTTCTAAGTTCTGGACCATATGATCATTTAGAACTAAAATTTTACCAAATCAATAAATTGGATGACATTGGTTAACCCAATCATATATGGATATGGTCTAAAGAAAATTAAGTGAAAATTTTGAAAAATTTATGAAATTTTTATTATTTTTATTTAAATAAATAATTTTCATGTAAAATTACAAAGTTTAAATATTTTATTTTATTGATTATAAAATTTAAAAATAATGGTATGTCAATATAAATTTAGAATAACAATTTTTAATAATTTAATGTAGGCCCTCATTAAACTTATCCATAGATTTAATAAAAATAAGAGCAGAATCAATTCATAGCACACTATAAAAATAATAGCATTTTGATTTTTTTATAAAAAATTAACAGTTAATAAAAAAACTTTGATGATAATTAAACTTTTTAACTTTTTTTGAAATAAATTGATTAGGAATGAAATTGATTTAATACTCAAGTATTTATTTTATACTTATACTCTTTTTTTTATCAATAATTTATCTGTAGTAGTAGTAGTAAAAATAACTGCGACTCGAGCAATTCGAGTTAAACCGTAAGGCTGTGGCAGTTCTTTGCAATCACATCAGACTCTGTACCATAAACCATTCATCAAGTTTGAAGGAATTTAATGAATTTGCTTCAACAACATTTTTTGGTAAACGGTTCCAGTCGTTTACAACCCTGTTTTAAAGTTGAACCGTGATGGACAATTTTTAATAAGTTCTCCTGTAACCATTTTTGCATGTCCCCTCAAAATATAATTATTTCTTTGAACGCACCTGATTTCACTTACCAATTTAAAAGTTTTTAGACTGTTTACAATTTTAAAAAATTGAATCATATCGCCTCTTCTTCTTCTCGTATCCAAAGTGGTAAGTTTTAATCTATCCAATCTTTCTTCATACTCAAGATTCTTAAAGGCTGGAATCAACTTCGTAGCTCTACGTTGTATTTTTTCTAATTCCTTCTTATCTTCTTTCAGATATGGATTCCAAACACTAACAAACCATACCATATTCAATAAGAGGTCTTACCAATGAGGTTTACAATAACTTAACTACATTGGCGTCCAAAAATTTAAAATTTTTCCAAATCATTCCCAAAATCTTATTCGCTCTGCCAGAAGAGTATAGCTTTATTTAAATCTATATAACACCCAAAAAATTCTGAAGGAACTTTAGCTTGGTATTGGTAAGCAAATAAACAAATACATTTTACCTTTTTTTATTATATCTTATTTAACTTTATTTTAATTTTTTTTATATTTTTTATTCTAAATGGTACAATTATTTAATACCGAAATTTAAAAATCTCAAAATGTCTTCTTAACAAAATTTTAATAAACAGATAAATAATAGAATAATGAAAAAAATTTGATATATTCATAAAATATGGAATCTCAGACTAAATTCAGAGAAAAAATTCTTGAGAATCCGTGTAAAGATACCTGAGAAGACGCCAAACCAATTTTTTGTTCTCCAAGTGGTTGCAGAATTTGCTTTAATCCCAGAATTTGTTTTTACAATTTTTCAATATTTATTTTTTATAAAATTTAAATTAACAAAAACAGTTATTTGAAGAAAATTTCCAAATAATTTCTAAAAAAAAAATTTTAGTTCACTTAATTTATGATTTTTGTTTTTTCAAATTATTTCTTTTTATGGTAAAAATTTTTATTTTTTTTAAAATTTTACATCGCCAGAAATTGCAACCAGAGAATTGTTCACCATATTTTATATACTTTATAATAAACTTGATTTTTAAGCAGCACACTTCCACGAAAAAGTGATGCTTTTTTTAATTGGTATCCTCAACAATGATGTATGCAAGAGAAATCGAATAAAAATTCAAAGTGTGGATCGGAGTAAGAAAAAAAACTGGTCAACATGATGAAATGTTCTTAAATTTAGTCTATCGAGAGAATTAAAATAAATAAAAATTTAAAATTTTTTGAATTTATTTTAAAATTTAAAAGAAAAAAAAAATATAAATGGACATTTGCTTAAATTGTAATCAACAATTCGGAGTATTCACTTCAAGTAGATTTAAAATTTAAATTTTGAAAATTTTTTAAAAAATTAAAAAGTTGATTCACCTAATGATCTGAATCAAATCGAAGGTTCCCCAGCAATTGCTGAAGCGATCACAACAGTCAAAATAAAAACATTCAATAATAAAATAGTTCTTCCATTTATCTTAAAGTGTAGTGAATCGCATCGAATTTGTCACTCTTGCATAATTAAAAACGATAAGCAAAAAGTCAAGTGCCCTAGATGCAATGTACAAAAATTTAATTTTTTAATTTAGATAAAATTTTAATGTTTCTTTTTAGATCAAGTCCAATCTTCCTGAAGTGAAGCTTGATTCAGCTTCTTTTTTACTAAATCTAAAGCAAAATAATAAGTAAATTTAAAAAAAAAAAAATTTTAAAAATGGTTCAATATTTATCCAAGGTCCATTTTACAAGTTGAACGCACCGTTAACGAGTTGTTAACCCAACACCAGTCAGAAGAAAATAAAAAACAGATCAAGGAGACCATTTCCAGATTCATATCTCGCTGCTGTCATTGCGAAACCAAGGAAAATTATGCCGAAATTTATTGTGCTACTTGCGAGACAATTATTTGCAGGTCGTGTCTTCAAAAACACTCTGGACACATACTACTACCTTTGGGAAAAGTCGAGTAAGATAACTTTTAAAAATTTATTTACAAAATTAACTTAATTTTTTCAAAGCTTTGAAAAACTTTCTTGCCATTACCACAAAAATGCTAAGGCCGAAATGTTTTGTGCCAAAGAAAAAAGGTTTATTTGTACCAGATGTTTGGGTCCTGATGGCCATATTCGGCATAAATATTTTGTAAGGCTTTTGTCTAAATAAAAATAAAGAAATAATTATTTTTTAAGATTTTTTATGATTCAAAAATTATAAAATCAAAGCTGATGGAGATGGAGCTTTTGTGTAGCAAGTTAAAAATCAAAAACATTCAGGAACAGGCACTGTTGAATGAGACAATCAAATTTGTGTCCAAAAGTGATAAATCTGATGATTTTCAAAAAACGCGCGAAATTTCCAAAAAAGTAATTATAATCTTTTTTTTCAATTTTTTTTAAATATTAATAAAAAAATAAAAATAGTTTAGAAAGTTCAAATGTGACAAAAAAAATTTTTTCAAAACAATTTATTAAAAATATTTCTAAAATTGTCTCCACAATTTTATTTAGAAACAAATTTAAAATGGTCCCTTAATGGTGTACCTAGACCATTTATACTGGTAATCTTGGTTTGGTACAAAAACAAAATATTAAAAATTCCAATGCTTAAGTTGTGAAAGACCAAAGCATGTTCTGTAAATTGTAGCAACTGATAATACCTTTGTACCACCAATATACTGATTCTGCAAAACTCAGAAAATTTTAAATTTGGGATATTATATAATATTAAAAATCCAACTCAACTTTAAGTGATGGTACAAAGGATGTATCAGGTGAAACATTTTACAAATCATGTTTTAGTCGGTCCAGATTAAAGCTCTGGCGCTTTTTATATTTTGTTTTTGTTTTTTGTACTAAAATTCTCAATGCCTTAAAAGTTTCATGACTTAGAAAAATAAAATTTTTTAATTATTTCTGATTCCAGTCATTTTAATAATTAAATCAGTAGTTTTTTTGGTTGTCCCTAAACTGCGGAAGCGGAACGGAAAATGACAACCTAAAATGCGGAAATGCGGAACGGAATTTGGTCTGAAAATTTGCAATACTAAATTGCGGATGCGGAAAACAATTTTCTAAAATGCGGAATAACCTAATTAATTAATTGCTGCTATGTAAATAATATATTTATAACAAATAGCAAAATTTTTCTTTTTTATATTTTTTTTCAAATTTCAATTTATAATTTTAAAGAATTAAAATGAAATTTTCAGGAAAAAATTAATTTTATTTTGAAATAACTTAAGATAAAAATTAAGTCTTATCATACACCAAAGATTTAATCTTAACAATTTTTAAAAACTTGATGCTTTAACGTAAACTTGAATTTTTGTTTTAATTTGTTGCTTTTAATTTTGAATATTAAATAAAATAAAATTAAATAAGTG
This sequence comes from Brachionus plicatilis, assembly GCA_010279815.1. Classification (NCBI taxonomy): domain Eukaryota; kingdom Metazoa; phylum Rotifera; class Eurotatoria; order Ploima; family Brachionidae; genus Brachionus; species Brachionus plicatilis. The sequence goes on from QEOQ01000246.1 coordinate 812,141, forward strand.
GATTTACAGTTTTTTCTCATGTTGCTTTTTAATTCATAAGAATGTCATCTTTCTAAAATTTTCTTCAGAAAAAAATTAAATAAAAAACTTTTTGATAAAAATGCATGAGCCAATTATAAAGAATTTTTTGTTCCCGCATTTTAGGGACTCAATTTCCGTTCCGCATTTCCGCATTTCCGCATTTTAGGCTATCATTTTCCGTTCCGCTTCCGCAGTTTAGGGACAACCCGTTTTTTCAGTTTGTTTAGAACAAGGACCAGTAATTTTAATGTTTTTTATAACACAATAAATTCCCACATCATTTTTAACGATGCCTAAGTATTTAGTAATTTAAAAAGAAAGAATTTTTTAAAGAATATAAAATTAAAATCCGAAAAGTGAAAAAGAAGTATTTTACGAATAATTACGTAAATTTTCAGGATTTTGAGATAATTTTGGCAAAATATGGTAAAATTAAAAACGGTCAATTCAAAATTCAAAGTTTTTTGAAAAAATGTCTTTTTTTTCCAAAAATCGAAAATTTAAGAAAACATTTTTTATAACAATTTAAAAATAACTATTTTTTTGACCAATTTATGAAAAAAAAAACTGTTTTAAATTTTCGATTTTTGGAAAAAAAAAAGACATTTTTTCAAAAAAAATTTTGAATTTTGAATTGACCGTTTTTAATTTTACCATATTTTACCAAAATTATCTCAAAATCCTGAAAATTTACGTAATTTTTCGTAAAATACTTCTTTTTCACTTTTCGGATTTTACGTTAATTTACGTAAAATGCTGTTATGAAATCACCACTGTAATAAAAAAAGGTAAGGTGATCTTTGTAAATATGTTCCTTGTCTGATTCTCAAAATTAATAATTTTAATATATATTTTTTTCTAAAAATTGAACAAGCTCAATAAATTTTAGTTTAATTACTTTTTTATTCTAGAAAAAAAATTTTAAAAAGAAAAAAAAAAAAAATTTAGCTAAATTTTTTTTATTCAAAAAAAGACCTAATAAATTATTTATTTGATAAAATTAAATTAAGATGTTTGAACTGCTGCAGTCAAATTCAATAATCGACGCAGTCCTCAGCGAAATAAGACAAATGTTGGCTTGCTCTGATTACAAAATTATCTACGTAGCAAGTGAAGAGAAAAACCTTGAGCTCGAAAGTCTCCTAAAGTCCTATTACGTCAAAGCATCATCCATAGTACAGCCTAATAATCTAGAAGATTCATTACTAGTCCAGCCAGCGATTGTAGTGAACGAAAAAAATTTCATTGTGACACCTCAACTGTCTCCAATTCCCAAATCAAACGAGTCCAATAGCACAGACATTCGCCAAAGACTTCAGCCACCAAAACGTCTATCCGACAAAACAAAAGTTAGACAGGAAGTCGAGCACAATTTACCAAAACCTGCACCATGTCCCAAAAAAGCAGATGAGAACAACAATCCAAAATATGAATTATTCAACGCCAATGAATTCAATGACAAAGGCCCCATTGAGTTTAAGCTTTGTAAGTTTGCTAGTCCTGGCGAAATTTGGCTAGTGCCCGGTTTAAGAGTCAAACTGATGGACAAAATGAATGCCAAACATAAAAGATTTGAGAGTCAATTGTTGTACAATGAGGAAGAAGCTCAAAATATACCTTTGGGAGAAATGATAGGTTACAAGAACGACAAAAGTGACTTAATCTACAGAGCTAGAATTTTGAACAAGATAGAATGTGAAGATGGGTCGCTTTTGTTCGATGTGGATGGCGTTGATAATTGCAAAAGGTTGACCATCAAATCAGACCGGCTTAGAAAGCTGATCAAAGATTTTATTGATATACCTGATTTGAAGATCAAGTGTAGTTTGTACAACTTGAAGCCCTATGGTGACGAAAACAATTGTTTGGAAAATGAATGGAACAATTTGTCAAGCTTGATTGCCAAAAAGTGGTTTGCTGATCACCAAAATTTCATTTCTTTGAAAGTAAGTGGTTATTTATTTTTAAAAAAAATATTTTTTTCTAAAATAATTCTTTTTATTGAATGAAAATAAATTTTTTAAAATTTAAATTTTACTAAAATTGAACACGCTAATGATGCCATGGTCAGATTTTTCAATTATCAAAAAATATGATCAAATTTTATGTTGATGAGAAGTTATGATTAATTTTTTTAAAATTTAAATTAAAAATTTTTTTTTTTGATTAAAAAAGAATTATTTTAGGAAAAATATATTACCGTAAACTCGTGACCACTACTCTTGGAATAATGTCAAAATTTAGGTTGATTCTATTTGGAACTAATACCATCGAAGCCATGTTATAAAATTTTTTTATTTTTTTTTTTAGAATAAACCTCCACTCCTGACTTTAAAATAAGAGTACTTTACTTTTTTTCTTAGAATAATTTCGAATTTCTTCTGGAATAAACTTAAAAATTTTGGAGTTAAATTCGAAATTAAAAAAATTAAAAAAAAAAACCTTTATTCTAAAAGTTAAAAAAAGTTCGTCCCAAGGTAGCCTTTCTCTACCACGTTTATTTGGTGTTAATTGGTTTTGCTGAACAATGGTTACATTAGTTGGTTACTTAACAATTTCCCGTGTTAAATTAAAAAAATTAATGGCGTAATTAATTTAAAAAGAGAAAAAAAAAATGCTGTTTTCGAAAAACTTGAAATTATTATTTTAAATCTAATTAAAACCTTAACGATTATCCTAATTAAAAAAAAAACATCTGAAAAAATAGCATTTTAAATTAAATAATCTTTTGAAAATTTCTCCAATTTTTTTTTTGAATATTTAAAAATTTTTCAAAATACAGCAAACTGGAATAAAAAAGATGTAAATATTTGAGATTAATAATTTTTTTTCCAAAAAAAGCAATTAAATTTTTTCTTTTTACCACATAGAAATTGTGTTAAGCAAACTTTGCATTTCAATAGATGCTTGTTCTGTCCACCCAAATTTGAAGAATTTTTGTTTCAAAGAAAATAAAAATTCTTTAATTAAAACCTTGATTTAAAAATGCCCCTTGAAATTGATTCCACAAAAATGTTAAATAAAATTTTTAAGTTTTATACCGCAATTTTATTAAAAAAAGCGCTAATGGAAAAAAATCAGAAAAAAAAATTGAAAATTTAAAAAAAGGGTTCTTTGTATCAGCATCCTCGATTGTATCCTTTAAATTGTTTCCCTGAATCAAACTTTTAAAATATGGTATAGCGCACCAAACCAAATACCGTGTAAACTTATAAAAAAATTTACCACCATTAATTTAAAAAAAAATCCCTATGATTGACAGAATCTCACGGAAGTTTTTAGACTCGATATTATTATAGGGAGCTACAATTTATGATTTTGGGACACACTACTTGTTTATTAATTTGTGGTATTCTTAATAAAATAATTATTAATTCTTTAAAAAAAAAGAGATTTTTTATTTAATTAAATGACAATTAATACTTTTATGAATTTTTTAAAAATAAATGTACATTTTTTATAGTTTTAATAGCAATTTTGAATTTGTGTAATTCAAACTGAAATTGCGGTTGGGTTACCTTTAATAAAATTAAATCAATTTTTAAGCTCTTTTAAAAACTTCTTAAAAATCCTTTTTTTTTAGATGATAATTTTTTAATAAAATCTTTCATTTTTTTGATTATTTTGTAATCAAAAAAATGAAAGATTTTAATTTTCCTTATTAGTGACCAAATTATTTTAAAAGACATGTAACAATTCAATATTAAAAATAAAATAAAATAAAATAAAAATTAATTTTTACAAATAATTTTAGATTATTAGCCAAATAGAAAATGAATACAAAGTTGACTTTGTAGTTGAATGGCCGCTTGATTCCAAAGCCATCACAGTGGCCGGTTTATACAACCTGAGTCCGTCATACCTAAGTGACATGCTGGTCAAATATAAACTAGCTGTCCGAGAAACAAATGAAGAATTTAGTAATTAAAAAAAATAAAAATTTTAAACAAAATTTTATTTTAAATTTCTAAAGGCTTCTTTAAACGCAGCCTAAAACAGCCCCATTTCATACCAATGATGGCATTGAACCCTGGCGATCAAGTCAAAGCCACTATATCCTGTTTCAACACATTGAACGGCTTCTATCTTAAACTAAACTATGAAGACGACCCAGAGGACCAGTTGTCTAAAAGACTGTACCAGCAGATAAACCACGAATACCAGTCGAACAGCTACAATTACTCAATAATCGCTCCGGAAGAAAACTTGCCAGTGGCGGCCCAGTACCACGACAAAAATTGGTACCGGGCTGAGATTACAAAAATCTACCCCCTGGAGGCCAAAGTGGACGTGTTTTTTGTTGACTACGGTGAAAGCTACACTCTTGATTGTAGCCAAGTTTGCTATCTAAAATATGATTTTTTGGTCAGTGAAGTTTCTACTTTTAAATGTCGCCTCTTCGGAATCGAGTTTACCAATGAGTCTAGCTATGAGAGTGCCAACGAGCATGTTCATCAAATTATGAACGATTTGGTCGGCTCAGAGAACAGAATTGTCGATTTAATTGTCAAAAATGTTCTCCAAGAAGAAAAGACCAAGGTTTATGAGGTTGTGCTGCGCTACAGGACGGCAGGCAAGCTAGAAAACTTGAATGTGATGTTGACTAAATTGGGCTTTGCCGAGTGCACCAATTTGTCTATTTACGATGGTGAAAAAGAAATACCTAAAACAAAGGACAAGCACATTTTGCAACGAGTTCGTAGAGCGACCAAGCTGGAAAAATCGGCCCAAAAAGTCGCTTTCTATTCAGCCAAGGTCCAAAACTTCAAGCCAGACAATGCTGTTTTGTGCAAAGTGCTGAGCGCCGACTCGCCCGACGAACTATGGGTCCAAGATGTGGTCGACTCGGACCAAATATATGAAAAATTCCACTCCAATCTCAACCACCACTACATCAGCCTAACAAGTGCGGAAAATTTCACCAAATCACCAGTGACTTTCAATGTGGGCGATTTGTGTGTGATGAAAAAAGCGAACCGGGACGAATTCCACCGGGTTCAAGTGACCGAAAAGTCGGACAACAAATACAAGTTAATTTGTGTAGACATTGGGCAGTATGAAATAGCCGATGAGCTAAATTTGTTTGAATTGGAAAAAGATTATGCTCAGCCTGGATTCATGGCCAAACAGTGCTTTATCTCGGGCATAATGCCGACTGGCACTAGTGACGGACAGTGGTCCTCTCTGGCCAACGAGTTCACCAGCTCCAGCCTCAAAGACCAGTATGTCTACGTGGTTTTTTTGGCCACAAATGACCAAAAACACGAAGTCTGTATTTATGTGAGTGCAAGTCGCAAATTGGCCATGAATCGCGAGCCCAGTGATGCCAAGTATGTGAAATTTTCGGATGTGCTGAATACCGAAGGCCTTGCTTTGATCTCTGGAAAGAACAAAACAATTGACAAGTTGATCACAGAGAGCAATTTGCTGTCCAAGTGTGGTAAAGTGTGCACTGGCTGTTACGGCTATCCGGACTTGCCACAAAAAGTCTATAAAAATTTCCAGAATAATTTCCAAGTGTTCTACGATTGCTTGGTGACCGAGGTTGGCCACACTAACAACCGGTACTATGTATGGGCAATGTTTCCCACAATGGTCAATAGCCTCGACTCATGCAGACAAATGAGCGATACTTTTGAGATATTTTACACCAAAAATTCGCCTAATTTCAGCCAGGACTATTTGATGAGTGCACTCAAGGGCTCTAGATGTGAGGCGTGTGTTTGCAGAGTTGGATCCGCGTGGTATCGAGGTGAAATTTTGAGCCATGTGGCTCGAGAAGGTGAAAATAATGGAAACTTCATGGTCAGACTGATTGATACAGGAAAATGTGAAATCATTGATGTAAAGTCAATTTTTAAACCGCTGGAAAAATTTATAGAAGTCGATAGACTAGTCTATCAAATAAATCTGGAAACTGATGAAATTGCCTTAGACAATCAGGTAAATAAATAAAAAAATTTTTTAGCTTGCTGTTTTTAATTAATTATAAAATCAATATTAATATATTAAATATTATCTATTTTTAGTTTAATTTTCAAATACAAATTGAACAAAAATTTTTCCTTTCCTTTTGATGAATAAAAATTAAAGCTAATAAAATATTCTTAAAAAAATACTGCAACATACTTTGGTGCACCTTTATTAAAAAAATAAATAATTAATCTTAATTTTTTTTTTAGTAAATTAAACCAATAATCAATTTAAATCTTATTGGTATCTTATTAAAATATGAAAAAAGGTGCAAAAAAGTATGTTGCACTTTGTTTTAAGTATGCAGTATTTTTTAAGTATATTTTATTAACTTTAATTTTAATTCATCACAAAAGGAAGAATTTATGTTTAATTTGAATTTGAATTCCACAATACCTTATTTTTATTTTGTAAAATAATTAATCCAGTCTTGAAGTACCATTAAAAATACCATGTTGCCAAAATTTTATCCCCCTCTTTTTGTCCCAAGGTTTTGCCTCTATTATTTAGTACCATGGGTTAATGGTGTAAGGGATTTTATGTAAATAAAGTTAGCCACATTGCCCAAATTGTTGTCTAGCCCCAGCAATTAACCAGATTTCATTCCTTTATTTTGACTTATAAAAATTTTTTTATGGCTACAGTCTGGATACTGATTACGTAGAATTACGTAGATTTCTTTATTAAATGATAAAAATGAAAGAAACCAAAGAATTTTTTTTTTTAATTTTGGACTGACAAAATACCGACTAAATAAATAATTCTGGAAACAAAAATATTTATTTAAAAAATAAAATAATTAATTAAAAAATTTAAAATGATTTATTTGTTATTAGGGTTTTAAAAGTTACGACATTTGACTGCTTCGTTTTCTCGGTAAATCCGAATCAGTTTACAAATCAACGACTGGTGCTTCGTGAAATTTCCTTTCTTGTTAAAAATGAAGAATATATTCAAGTTATAATAAAAGAGTATTTTTATTGCCTAACAAAAAAAAAATTTATAAAAAATTAAAACTTTTATAAATATTTATTGAATTGTACGTAAAAATTAGCAAAAAATTAAATAAAGTCTTGGAAAACAAAAGGTTTTTTTTTTAAATTTTTCTATGATTTGTAAACTTTTTTTTATTTGTTGAATTGTTTGAAGAAATTTACTAATTTTTACGTATAATTTAATAATTCAATAGAAGGAAAAAAATAGCTAAAAATCATATTTTTTTGGGCTTTTAATATTTTTAAAAGATTTCACGTAAATTCACTTAAAGGTGGTAGATAACAGTGATTTCGGAAAATATATTCAGTTCTGCATCGAATATACATTCAGATTCACAAATTTTTAATAATTGAATATCATTTCTTAATTCTTTTCTGAAAAATTAGTTTATAAGTGGCATCAACTGTAGTATGAATAGACTTGATTATGTTACTTAGTAACCGCCTTGTTGCAATGAACAATCTAAAAAAAATTAGTTTAATTTTACAACATTCGTATTGTACCCCTGTACCGAAAATTAAGCAAAAAAATATTAAAAAAATGTGTTTTGAAAATTTAATTTTATTATAAAAAAATTACCCTTTTTTACAGTTTACTACATTATTTTGTGTAAAATTATGCAATAAAATGTAAAAAAAAATGTAAAATTTCAAGTTGCGAAAAAATGCATTAATTTTTCTAAAAAATTGAATCAAATTTTTGTCCGAAAAATTGGATTTTTTTGACCGTCAACATTGCTGTTAAGTTTGACTTGAAATAACGTTATTTTTTTATTATTTTTGTTTAGTATTTAATGTAAAAAAAGTGCAAAAAGGTTTTGGATTTATTTAAAAACTAGAAAAATATAAGTGAATTTGGAAACATTTTAAATCAATTTTAATTAATTGACTTAAAAAATTTCAATAATATTCCGAAATAAAAATTTAATTTTTTATTCACAAAATTTAAAATAAAAATTTTTTTATTAACATTAAATTATTGTTTAAAAAATTTCAATAATAAAAGTTTCCGAAATAAAAATTTAATTTTTTATTCACAAAATTTAAAATAAAAATTTTTTTATTAACATTAAATTATTGTTTAAAAAATTTAAAAAAAAAAGATTTTGACTGATTTGAAATTTTTTCTGTGCAATAAAATGGTCAAATTGAAAATAACTAGAATAATAAACAACGATGATGGTGATGAAGGTGAAGAACTTTATTTGACAGGTGAAATTGTACTTCCAGATGGTCAATATCAAATGAACCAGATCCTAAATGGAGAAGCAAAAATTACCGCTTGTGCTAGTGACCAAGTACTAGAAATACCAAAATTAAAAATACCAAGTATTCTCGACCACGAAAAGCATGTCATCACAATTACTTGGTTAGAAAGCTTGGAAAAAGTAAGAAAATTAGAATAAAAATGAACAAAAAAGTCAATTTTGATCAAGGCTTGGTTTCAATTTGTGTTCAGTGATGACAATTGTGTGGACGAACTAAAAGAGATCAAAAAATACTCCGATTTGTTTATTCTCATGCAGAACGAATTTTTAAATTTAAAATCTCAAAATAAATTAAAAAATATTGGACTGGAAGAATTGAAAGAAAAAAAGTCTTGCTGTTGTTTGTATGAACAGGACATGCAGTTATACCGTGGTGTGATTCAAGAGGTGGATTTTTTTACTCAAACAGCTAAAGTCATGTACATAGATTTTGGAAACGTAGACACAGTCAGTTTTAATCAGTAAGTTTCTAATTAAATATTGAATATAAATTATTTTTATTGTAGACAATAATTTTTTTGATCCATTTTTTACCTGGAATGGATTAAATAAAATTATTAAAAATTTATTTTAAAAAAAATAAATGAGAGCTACTTTAGCAATCTTATTACATTGAAATTAAAAATATCAAATCAAACATAGAGTATTTAGTTTTTATTGTCTAAAAACAAAGATCTTTAAAATACATTTTTTTATAAAAGTAAGAAATAACGGGTCATGTCCAGAATGTGATCAGTGATCAATGATCACATATTTCGTGATCAAAAAAGCCTCTAATTTATGAAAAAATAAAAATAAATTTTTTTTGGTGATTAGAAAAAATTTTTGGTGATCAGGAAATTTTTTAAAATATATTAAACTTTATTACCAATTTTCAAAAAAATAAATTTAAGTCTCAATATTCAAATTAAATAAAACAAAATTTAAATTATTCTTTGTGTTTTTTTGACATGTGAAAATAAACATCCTTTTCATTTTTCATAAATTCACCACAAAAGCAATTTATTTGTAAAAACTGCCTTTTCTTTTACGGTTTTTAAATCTTAATATACATTTCAAAAACTTATAGTTTATTATGGGGAGTTGCAATTTTTTTTATTTTTTATTTCATTCAATATTAAGATAATTTTAAAATTTTGAAATTTTTAGAATGAAAAAAATTTTTGATTTCAACAAAAAAAATTTTATGTGATCAAAAAAAAATTTTGCTGATCAATTTTTAATCACATTCTGGACATGACCCGAAACAACTTTCTTTAAAATAAAAAAAAAAAATTTAAATTGAAATAAATTAGATTTTTTTTTTTGTTCACTTATTTTTTGTCATAAAAAAAATATGTGAACTTTTATTTGTTGTGACTTTTCAAACCTAAAATTATTTAATCATATAATTTTCCATTTTTGAATAGGACAAAGATAAGCAATCAATTAGTAAAAGTTTAGAGACTAAAATGCTAAAAAAAATTAGGAATTTAAATTTAAAAGTCTTTCAAGTACAAAGCGAGAAGCTGTTTTAATTGAAAAGGCCTTGTTTGAATTTCCAAAAACCACTAAAAGCGCTGAAGAAAAAGTTGAACAAGTTTTGAAAAAAGATCAATCATTTGATGGTCAAGTGCATTGTATGATTTGAGGATAATGGAGTTACAAAATTTGTGCACAATGAGTGGGGTTTAACTATTCAGGTGTCAAAAAGTCATAATACAAAGAATAAAAAAAAATAATTTTTTGACTAGTTGACACTTTTTTAATGTTCACGTATTTTTTTAATCACATATTAAGTTATCGCCAAATATTCTTTTTAAAAAAAAGTCATTATCAATTCAAAAATAAAAGCGTTAGTTCCACTTTCGAAAAAAATTTTTTGTTTTTTTTTTACTTAATAAACGCTAAAATACTTCAAGAAAATGAAAAGTTTTTGAAAAAAAATCCTTAAAAAAAATTAAAAAATCCAATTGTAAGCCATTTCAAACGATGGTCTTTTTTACTATTTGGTTTCGGCTTTTGACCAAAAAAATTTATTTCCCAAATTTAAATAATACTGAAAATTTAATTTAATCTTTTTAATCATTTGAAATATATTTTTGTAAAAAACAACAATCACAATGGTTCTTATAAAAAAAGAAACTTTAAATTGATGATCAATTTCCTTCTCATTAAATTTGAAATTTTACTAATTTAAATATTTTTTTGCGGTTAAATGAACTTTATTTAAATGATGATTATCAACATTAAATTTCTTTTTTAGTGAAATTCTTTTTAATTGATAAAGTACTTTTTTCACATATATTCTTTTCTTTTTAAAAAGATTATATCAGAAATTTTTAGTTTAAATTTTTGAGTTTTCGATCAAAATAATAAAACATAACTAATAATTTTTTTAGTATTTATGAGCTAGATCAGATTTTTAAACAAGTTCCAATGCAAGCAATAGAATTCAAGATTAGAAACAAAGAAGAAGTTTCGGACAAAAAGATAGTGGATTCTTGCGTGGAAGCTGAGTTTTATCTGGACAACCACATCCCTGAACTCAAAATCTATCAAATTGAATAATCTAGTCAAATATTTTGTAAAAATAGTCTTTCCAAATTCCAAATTGTTTTTTTTTTTTGAAAATTGTTAGTATAATGTTTTTTTTTTCCGTATAAGTGATATCATGTTATTAAAATTCAAAAGTCAACTTAAATTACATAACTTTTTTTTTTTTTAATAAAAAAATTCACAAAATCATCATGTTTTTTAATTACAGATATATTCTTTGTGATATTTGAAACAGTGACCACTTCCTTGGTTTTTTGTGACATTAAAGTTGTTCCTTTTTCCGACCAAAGCTTTTTGATCTAATATTATTTTTACAAAGATGATCTTCCATTTTGGTTCTTTCCATAGTCTTGCAAGGAATTAAAGTTAAAAACACAAGATGAAAATTGCTCGGCATTGATTTATGGGATGAATGGACAAAAGCATCCAAAATTTTTTTCACCACATCAAAAGTGCATCGAACAAAAAACAGTAAATATTTAATTGATATTATATTTTATTAATTTATTAGCTAAATTTAATATATTATCAAGTTAATTATCAAATATAAAAATTACTAATGTTATAAACCCTAAAAACTTAAATATTTGTTTTCGGGATCTTTTAGTATTTGATGTTTTGAGATCATAACATAGTGATTAGAGAGAGAAATGAAATAATAACTTTATTTTTATAATAACTTGACTTTAAAATTTAAAAAAAAAAAAAAAAGGGCCAAGTCCGGACTTTTTCGTGATCTTCCGTTAAACATAATTTTTCTAGAATAATAACTCCAAATAAATGGAAAAACAGGAAATTTTTTTGATTAATTTGTAAAACTGGAAAAAAAATTGTCTTTGGGATCTCGTAACTTCGAGTCATCAAGATTAACACAATTTATTATTTTAATACTTTAAGAATTTTCTAGTCATGATATTCATCTTGAAAAAAAATTGAAAAGTTTTTGGACTATTGAAAAAAAAGCCCGGGCTTGGACTTAAGACTTGTGACTTTGAAAATTCTGGTCCATGATAATCGATTGTTGTTTGTTTTGGAAAGGTTGAGGCTCACCATTTTTTTCAATAACAAAAACATCTTGAAAAAGTTTATAAAGTAGATTTGCTTTCTCTTTCGATTCTTAGTTTGATTTTTCTAAAGCTTTGATTGATTCTTTGATTACTTGTCATTTCATTTAAGTATTTATAGAATATCTTTGTATTTTAATAACCTTTTTACACTAAATTGTGTTCACTTCATTTTATTTTTTGATTTGATTTTTATATGAATAAATTTGATTTTTTTTCAAGGATTTCTCTTACGCTACACTGAGTCTAAAATATAAAAAAATAAAGATAATGACATAGAACTAGAACTAAATAATTTGCATTACTTTTAACCGGATACATGGATTCTTTTGGTATCATATAATAATTAATTCTTATGCTTATTTAAAACTGATAATATCACAAATGATAGCTTGTATTATGATATTATATTAAAAATAATTAATAGCAATTTTTAGAAGAAAAAAATGCCAAATGAAATAAAAGCCAATTTGTAATTAAATTTTTCAGATAAAATAAATTTTACTTTTAAGAGGAAAAAAAAATTATTTAGGAGATAAATGCAAATATTTATAAAACATAATTTTTTTTCACTCTCAAGAACATTTATTTATTATTAAAATATTTATTGGAAAATGATGCATTTCCGATTTTACTTCAATAAATTTATTTCAATCTTTATTTAAAAAATTTTTAAAAATTAAATTTTTAAAATCAAGATAAAGTCTTCATTCCAACCGGCGAAGCTCAATTATTTTTAATAATTTTTTTTAAATCCTGAAGAGTAATTTCAATTTCTGAGTATTCAGAGAGGATCTGATTTTTATTTTCAAAAATTTTCTCATCAAAAAATTAGTATTGGGAAAAAACAAGAAATTTTAAAGAATCTGTAAGGAAAATCAATTTTTTTTTTTAATTTATTTTGAAAATATCCTGGATTTTCTTGTCAAGACTTCTTTTATTATCTTTAAAATATTCAAACAAAGGAAAATCAAGAATTTCCTTTTGAATTCCCAAAATAAATTTTGTATTTTCATTTTATAAATTTTTCCAGGAATCAAAAGGAAAATTAATTCGATTTTTTTGAAAAAATTTCATTTGGTATTATTCGGATCTTCAAAGATCCGTTTTTATAAAAATATCACCCGAGTCATGTTCTTTTTTAATTATTCAAATATTTTTCAGAAAAAAAAACTTGATGCCATTTATGTGAACAAGAATGCATTTAGTTAAAATTTCAAAGTATTTAATAAAAATTTTTTCTCTTTTATTTTATAAATATATTTTTGAACAAGTAAATTTTTATTTAAATTTAAATTTTTGTATGTTTTCAAATATCATCATTTTAAAAAATTTAAGCTTATTAAGAAGTTCCTAAAATAAAATGTCGGTTCTTCGAACATTTTTCAGATAAAATAAATTAATAGTATTTAAAAAAAATATGAAAGGTATTTAAAACAAAATTAGAATTGTTAGAATCATAAATTCAATCCAAACACTATATATAATTTAATTTTTTTATCATTAAAATTAGCATATTTCACAATGATTTTCCGAGCTTTAGTGGCGTCAAATTTGATTAAATTTGTCATAAGGCTAAGCGGGAAAATGTCAAATCAAAATTAAAATTACCACAAATTCCCATTGTTTATATGCTTTGATTTAATAAATGTTTTATATCAAAAATAAAGTCCAATTAAGTCAATTATTTTTTGATACAAGAGTTAAGTTGAGACAGAAAATAAAATTATATGTGGCATTAATTCTAGGGATTTTTCGATTGTGCAGCGAAAATTAATTTAAAAAAAATCAAAAAATTGGCTTTATGATTTAAAATTTTTTAATCAATTTAAAGCTTATTTTTTCTAGATTAAGTTTAATTTTTGTATTGAATAAACTCGAAAATTGGACATTACTTAATTAAAGTTTATTTCGAATAAAATTAACCGGGATTTACATTTAGCTCCATCAGATCGATCAATGAGAATATTATAAATAAATAAATGATAATAATAATAAAAAACTTTAAAGTTAAAATATAACAAAAATAATATATTGTTTCTTTTTTTTAAATAGATGAGTTAATTTTAGACATAAAATAAAATTATATGTGGCATTAATTCTAGGGATTTTTCGATTGTGCAGCGAAATTAAATTTAAAAAAAAGTACTTTAGATAAATTGCATTAAAAAAGATGGTAAAAAAATTATTTTTTTTTTATTCATGTTTCTGAGAAATTATTAAAACTTAATTATTTTTTCTTTCTTTCATTTTGATTTCTTTATGGTAGGAAGCAAATAGTGGTGATTGGAGAAAATAACTCTGACTGGAAGAATGTAGAGAAAAAAAAATTTACAAGGAACTTTGGTCAGCGGGAAAACTTGCTGATGAACAGGATTATTCCTGTTTGGAACAAGCTTCCGTATTTTGTTGTCGATCCCCTTACAAAGAACATTTTCAAAAATTTTTTTATTTGACTATAAGAAAATAATTTATACTTCAAATAGATCAGTGTGACAGAACTAAATGCTGAGGAAAGAAAATAGTGGTGCTGTTTTTTTATTAACATATTTACTCAGTCCTTTTGAATGATCTTTTAGAAAATTATACTTTAATAGAAAGAAAAAAGTCAACTTTATATTATTTGACATATTAAAAGCTATGGAAAGGGTCTGGATGAAAACTTGGTCAAATAATTATCCATTTTTTATCATTGTGCTACTTCATTTTTTCATTTTAATTTTAAAAAAAAATAAATTTCCAAGAATCATAAAATCTAGATATTTATTTTTATCTATAAAATGTTTTAAAAATGCTTTAGACTGACTAATAATGATTAAAAATTTTTCTTGGTTCAAAAACAGGGAACAAGACAATTTTAAATGATAGAAGATAAAAAAATTTTTTAAATTTTACTATTTTATCCTGGATGAGGTAGAAAAAAATATATAAATAATAAAACATTAAGGTAGAGAAGAAGAGATTAGAAGTAAAATAATTTTTTTTTTAAAAAGATAAATAAACTTAAGTAAAAATGAGAAAAAAACATGTAGCTTATTTTTTATTTTATTTTAATTAATACTACATTGATCAAAAAAAGAGAAAAATCATAAATCTGATCCACCTCATACCATTTAACAAGCTTTCTTTTTTTAAAAGTATTTTATCCTTTAAACAAATATTAAGTATGCATCAAGCCACCACAAATGATAACAATAACGAATACTTTTATGATTTTTTGTCACTAAAAAAATAACATTATATAATATATATTTTTATTATATAATTTTATGTTTTATTGTCTTCTTTTTTCAAACAAAAATTTCTTTATTTTTTTTTTTTTAAATCTTTTTATATGTTTTTTTCTACCTCGTCCTTTTATCTTCAACTGATTTACAATTTTCAAATAAACTTGAATTTTCTTTCTGGGTTATTTATTTAACATAGACCATTATTAAAGTAAAGAATTTTTTGGTTTTTTTAAATCAAAAAAGTTTTTTATTAGTAAAAATTTATTTTAAATTCATGAAGTATTTTTATAAAGTAAATTTATTTTAGTGATAAAAAAAGGAATTTTAGTTACAAAAACAATTACAAATTTTTCTTTAAATAAAAATAAATTTTTACATTTTCATAATTTAATATTTTCTAATATTTTTATGTAATAATTCAGAAAATAAAAAAAAATTCATTATGAAAATCCAAGATAAAAATTTTCTAAACATTGCACAAAAAATATTAAAATTTAAAAATTTAAAATTATTTACAATTTGCCATTTTTGCGAGAAAAAGATTTAAACTTTGTCAATTAACTTTAAGTAAAACATTTTAAAATAGTTTAGTTGATTATTTTTATTAATTTTTAAAATGCCTGGTCAAAGTAAAAAATTATTTGCCGGCTCATTTCACAAATTGTCACCGACAAATGTTAAATTAACTAATTTAAAAAATTTTTTCTACCTGATGCTCTAAAAGAAAAAAGATCTCTTTTTTCTATGTTTTAAATTTCAAAATTGAGTAATTTGATGAAAATTTGACTCTTTGAAAATTCATTTCCTGAACTAATTTATAACTAATATTTAGCCACAGGCCCAGGGAGTTGATTTTGAATAAAAATAAATGAACATTTTTTCCTTTCACCTTATTTACACTCTTCTCTTTTTAATGACATCTTGTAATTATTCAACATTGATGTCATGTCTCTGAATTTAGACATGATTCACCAGTTTTTAATATTGATGACATCACATTGCTTGAAAAAAATAATGTCTGATAAAAATTCTTTAAAAAAATTTTAATTCTTAATTAAAAAAAAAAAATTGAAAATTATGCAATATGTTGTTGGAAAAAAAATTTGATTAGAGCCGTGATATTTAATGAATCGACAAGCTCGATCGGAAATATAATTGAGGAATTTTTGCCTTTTTTTTCTTTCTCTTTTATTCAACGATAAAGAGCTCTGTAATTATTCCAACTGCCTATTTTAATCATGTTTCTGCTCTTGAATTAAAATTATTCAGATATCTAATTTGGAACAAATGAACTGACGTCAAATTAAAAAATTTTAATTAAAGATAACTAGAAAAAAATTATTTTTTTATCCATTTCTATCCAACTAATTCCAACCCAAGCTCTCTCTCTCTCTTAGATAAACCCAGGACTGCATTGGGCTATTTTTTAATTTTAATTAATTTTTAGATGATTTTTTTGTCCTAATAAAATTTTTAAAAAATGAACAATTCTTTAAATAAACCCAGTACTTGTCGCTTGATAAATGTGGCACCGTGCAATGCAAACGACGACTCGGACCACGAGTCGCCGGGACCTCAGGCGGCCAACCTCAGCCGAAACAGCATGGTTTCGGGCCGGGCGTCCAGCTTTGAGAGCTCCCTTTCGCTAGACACCACAAGCGAAGTCCTGAGCAGACCGGTCACTGCTCGCTCTCTGCCCATTCCAGCCAGACCCAAGCCCCCATCAATAAATGTCATCAAAAGCCCCTCTAGTGATTCCAAAAGCACGGAGCCCAGCACCATCAAACATTCCAGCTCGAGCCCTGTTCTCATCAAACCGAGAAAAAACTCTGCTTGCTCCAAGACCAATCTGGACACCTATCTGGACTACTCGATGAGTCCCTTCACCACCAAGTTTGAGCTAATAGGCAAAAAGAGCAACTACAAGACCAGCATGCGCAAGTGTCACAGCTCAACTCATCTGAGCGAAGAAAAAATGGTCGCTCCGGACCAATTTGGAACCAGTGAGGCCAGCTATCTGCAAATAACCAATGATTTGTTCTGCGGCAATCTAAGCTTGGTAAAAAATGAGAGACAAATGTGTAAAATGAATGTGGAGTATTTGATTGACATGACAAATATGCGGCCCGATGAGCTGGGCCGGAGGACTTTGGGAAAAATTCCGTGCACTTGTCTCAAGCAGCACTCGCGCATCCACATCAATGTAGAGATAAAACAAACCGATTTTAAGAGTTTGTTCAAATCGTTTTGTGAAGTGAACAGATTTATACAGAAGTCGCGCAAGTCGACCACGACCAGGAGAGTGCTGATTTTTGGCAAGAGCACATACTCGGCTCAGGTGGTGTGCGCCGCAGCCCAGTATTTGATGCTAGAGTACGACATGGGTGTCGAAATGGCGCTGAAGAGTGTGACCAAAGTGAAATTGGATTTTGTCAACACCAAGATAGATGAGTGCTACCGGAAGTATTTGGAAGATTTTGAGAAATACCTGGACCACATGTCTGGCAGGGTGTTTGGCAAATTGGACTATGGTGGGGGTGCAGAGAACAAGAATGAGAGGAGCCTCAAGGCCAAGCGGGACATGTTCGAAGAGAATTTTGAATTTTTTGATGATAATGAAGTGGAGGATTTTGGTCAGTTTGAAAATTCGTGCCGATCACGGTCCAGTATGACCAATTTGACTGATTCAGAAGACAAAAAAAGGTCTAGGCGGAAAAAAAAGGAGTCTAAGGAGAATTGTAAGCTGAAAATCGCTTGGATGTAGGAGTAAATTAAAATTTTTTTTTTAAATAATTTATTTTTGTCTAATAAAATGTTTAACAATATGATCGCTTTTTTTTTTTTTTTTAAAAAAATCATGATGATCAATAGGTAGAAAATTAATAAAAATAATAAGAGAATATTAGAAAAAATTTCTATAAAAAACTGTTTCATAGAAGTTTACTTAATAAATTTGTTTCGAAATGTGAAATTTAACTTTTTTTATGAAAAATTTTTAAATTAAAGAATTCGGTTTAATTTAATTTAATAAAAATTGTTTTGTAAAACAGATTTTAAATTGATTTTTGATATTTTTCTTATTTGTTTATTTGAACCGACCTAAGTTCGACCTGATAATTTCCGGAAATTAAAATTAAATTTAATACTATATTTTTTCTAGTTTTTCTTAAAAAATTTAAAAAATTTGATTTTTTTTTATTTGGGTTTTAAAATACTAAATTTTTAAAATTATCACTTTTATTTTTTTTAAGAATATAAAATAAATTTTCTATAAGATTATATTTTTTTTTTAAATTAGAAAAAAATAGTGTTTTAAAAAAAAATTATTTACATTTAAGAAATAAAGTTGAAAAAAAATTTTAAAATATTATTTTCTTTTCTCTTTTTCAAAGCTTTGTTTTTAGGTATAAAAATCACTTATATGAGGGTCAAAAATTACTTAATCGATGAGTATTTTTTTAAATAAAATTTAAAAAGATTATTTTCTTTAAATGATTAAAAAAAGAAGTTAATTTTCTAATCTTATTAATTTGGGGCTAGAATTAACAAATTTAAACCAATTTCTTTTAGCTTTGCCGGATTTAAAGAAAAGCTAATGAAATTGAAAAAGTCTCATTAATGTAAAAGTTGATCAAAAAAAAATATTTTCATATTTTAATAAGATTTTGAAAATAAAAGTTCAACAAGCTAAATTGACGTTAATGGTAAATAACGATTGGCATTGGACTTTAGAAAAAAAAACCCAAATATCCTAATTAACCCTTTAATTCTTGATCAAATATCATCTCATATTTACACAAATAATTTCTAATTAATTAGATATAAATCTTTATTTTACTGAACCATTAAAATCATAATTTGCCAAAATCCCAAGCCAAGATATGTTAAAAAAAAACTTGATCCTGACTCTAATTCTTCTGTTTGCATCCGAATCAAAAGGTAATTTTAAAAGCTCATTCAACTAGAAATTAATTTTCTTAATCAAGCCGATGGAAATATTGGCGACGAATGCATTCCTGGAAAATGCACTGCTTTAAACTCAAACTGCAAATGGTCCAGCGACGCCTTCAAGTGTGTATGCAAAGAAAAGTACCTGGCTGTTAATGACACCCATTGTGGACAGCCCATTAACAATATAGAAGAGAACAAATGCCGATTGTGTCTGGAAAAAAATGCCTTGTGTCTTGATTATGACGAAAATGGAAGTACTGATGAATGCTGGTGTCCAAATGACCAAAATTGTGGCCAAAAGCTTCTTTACAAGCAAGAGATTACAATATCAATATAAAATTTTTTATTTACCTTATTTTTTTAGGCATCCGGTAAAAAGTTTTAATAAAAATGTAGATGTTTTTATGGATGTATACGATCCGGTGAATAACAGACCGGTTTCTGATGGAGGCTCTGTATTTGTCGGAGATAAGTTATTAATAGATATAAAGCTTGGCAAAAAAGGTAAGCTAATAGTTGGAAATTAAGTATTTTTTTCTAATTTTACCAAGAGCTTGGTCTTGATTTGGCCATAGAGAATTGTAGCATGTCAGCAGAAGAAAATTCAATGGAAAATATAGATCTTATTTACAAAGGGTTAAGATTTTTTTTTATTTTTTTTTTTTAAATTTATTTTCAATTAAATTCAGATGTCCAGTGATAAATGCAGTCACCGCAGTTTCACTTAGTTTCCGCAAATTGGATGACTACCACATGCAGAGCAATTTGATGCAAGTGTTCAAGCTTAAGTCAACTCAATCGGTTGTTTTTAAATGTTGGACTAAAATTTGTTTGAATAAATGCAGTCCGATGCCTTGTGAAAGCAATTTGCCAAATTCCAGAATCAGGCTTTTGAAAAATGAGACCGAGTTTGCTTTCAAAAAAACCGAGACTCATCTAACTATTGACAATCCGTTCGGACTGCAAGTAGACTCTAAGTTAATTAAAGATATTGATCAATTGCCACAAGTGATAGGTAAAGAGGAAAATTATCAAGTTTAAAAAAATTTTAATTTTTTATTCAGAGCTTCAAGTAAGTCCACGACCATTCTCTGGTCTGATAAAAGCGATTCTAGTATCGGCCATAATGATTGTTTTTGCAATGATGGTCTCGATTATTTCAATAGTGGTTTACAGATGGTTGAACAAGAGATATGGATTTAGTGCGGACAGGACAGAGAACACTGAGAGTATTTGCCACACTAGTGAAGGCTGTAAATATGATATGAATTCGAGAAATTTTCAAGATAGCTATTTTCAGAATCAAACCGAGCCATTAAGTGATGCAACAAGATGGTAAATCTAAAAAAGACTAATTGATCATTCAAAAAGTAGTCTAACTACTATTTTTTAATTTTTTAAAGCTAAACAATTTTAAATTCAATTTTAAACAGCTCTTTTAAAAATTGACATCGACATATCTATATATTTATCAATCTAAAATTAATATTTTTTTATAATAAAGAATTTTTTATTTAAAATTTTTTCAAGTTTTACCTATAATCTGTACCTAAATAGGGTTTTTTTTCAAAAAATCAAAACAAAAAGGGAAGGCTTAAGTCATCAAATTTACACATTTATTTAGATAAATTTATTTATGCTATTGTGAAATTCAATACAAATTGAACAAAAATTCTTCATTTTTTGATAAATTAAAATTAAAGTTTATAAACAGTTTTTATAAAAATACTGCAACATTTTTTACCAAAAAAGTTATCTGGTGTAAAAAAAAACAAAAAATAAAACATCAATAAGATTTAAATTGATTATTGATTTGTTAAACTAAAAAAAAGAACATAAGAATTTTATTTTAAGTAAAAAAGTATGTTGCATTTTGTAATTGTATTTTTTGAAATATTTTTTATTAACTTTAATTTTAATTTATCAAAAATAACGAATTTTCGTTGAATTTGTATTTAAAATTCACAACGCCTTGTTTATTCTAGTTAATTTAAAGACCCAGGGACAGAATGTTATTTCTAGAAAATAAAGTAGAGAGTAAAATATTTTTTAAAAAATAATAAGAAATGGTAAACGTTCATAATAGAGAAAAAACTTTTTAGAGAATCTTTATTTTAGAGAAAAAAAAATAGAGATAATTAAGTAAGTACTCTTCATTTGTCTTACAATTATTTTTGTCCTAATTGTTTAATTACTTTATTTTATTATTTTTTTTTTATTTTTACATCGCCTACAAGGCGTTCATTGAATAAAATATTATTATTATTATTATAAGTGTCAATATTATAGAGAATAAATTTATTAGAGAAAATAAAATATGATAGAGAAAGTAAATTAGAGAATTTTTTTTAGAGAAAAAAATAGCGACAAAATTAATCAATTAGCAAATTAGCAAAGCCACGAATAAATAAATCTAAATTGTTTTTTTTCTCTCTTTTGAATATTCTCTATGATGATTTTTCTCTATTTTAATTTTTCTTTCACTTTTCGTTCCCCAAAGAAATACAATCACCTAAAAATATGTTAACATTCATTGTCCATAATAGTTTCCTATTTTTGAAAAAAAAAAATTTCATAATTTTTTTTATTATTTGATAGGAAATCGGGGGTAGAGTTTACACAGCAATTCCAGTCCCTTTTGAACGAAAAAAAAGAATTTTATTGAAAAAATTTGCAAAATTTGAGTTTGAATTATTGAAAAATACTTAACAACAGTCTTACTCTTACTATTTAAAATTAAGTTTTGCGCCTTTATTACAATTGAATAAAGCGCTAATTTTTATTTTTGAGATATTTTCCATAGAATAAGACTTTGAAATTATTTCCAAATTTGAATATTGAAATGAAAGAATATAAAAATTTTGTTGAAAATGTTAAAAAATTTTATGAACACGAGAAGGAATTAATATAATTATTAGTCAATTTAAAGCAATCTTTGAATAGTAAAAAAAAAGAATTATTAGATTATTCTCGAGAAAATTTGGATAATTTAACTGAAGAAAAAAAATTAATTATTATTATTAAATAAATTAATAATTTAAAATTTGGGTTCATGAGTTTTTTAAAAGACAAAATGACAACATAATGTTAAATATTATTATTTTAATAAAGGAGAAAAGAAACATAAAAATAAAAAATAACAATTGTTTATTATTACAAAATGTCGAAATTAGTATTGATAATAACAGTGATGACGGCAGAACTTTGAAGATGACATCTCCAATGCTTCTTTGTTTACCAACACTAATAAAAATAACAATAAAATATCGTAAACAGTAAATCAACATTAAATAATAAAAAACTGAAAGAGATAAAAAAAAGTAAAGCTTTTTATATTTAAAAAATGCAAAAAATGCCCATTTTTAATAAGAGGAAATAGCATCAAAGTCCAGAGAGAAATTTTCCCAGCTCAAATTAGAAACGATTTTGCAGCTGCAGTAAGTGCCAGACATGTATTTTTCTCAAATAGAGTAGTTCCGCATTGGTATAAGCTGCCAAAAAATGTGGTGAAATCCAAGTCAATTGCTAAATTTAAAATGGCTTTAGATAAGTTCAATGGAATCGGCTGCTACAGCTCCACACGGCCAATTGGCGGTGATGGGCTCAGTCAATCTACATGTAAGGTCTCGCAGCAAGAACTACTACAACTACTACTGCTAAATTTACTTTGTTTGAAAACAAAAAAAAAAACTAAAAATTTTTAATAAAAAATAGACTTTTTTCTCTAGTATTGAGGTTTTTAAAAAATTAATTAATTTAAAATA
>QEOQ01000246.1:840062-941250 GCA_010279815.1 Brachionus plicatilis
GTCTAATTAAATTTATTGTAGCAGTCTGCAATTAAGATTAAACTGATCCAAATTTTGTTTTAAAAATATTGGTTTTAAAAAAGAAGCGTGATACTAAACCCAAAACAAAAGACTAGCGCCTAAAGAATATAAACTTGAATTAAAAAACAACATTTTGTGCATTAACAAATATACTAAACTGATAAATTAAAGCTATTTATTAATCTTTTATGTTTAACAGGATGTTTTTTGGTGACAAAAAATAATTAGCAATTTAAAAGATAAATACAATTTTTCTACCAAAACGGCCATTAGGTAATTTTACTTGTACCAGCAATTTAGCCAAATCTCGGATTTTTTTTACAAAGAAAAAAAAACTTTTAATTTAAAAAATGCATAAAAAGTAGCCAGCATACAAAAAATAATTTTACTTTATTAAATACATATATGCACAAAAATAAACTTTGAGTATACTTCGTATTTTGATAGTAATACGGCCAATGTGTGGGAAAATTTTCATCAGCATGTTGTATTTTTCTAAAACAATTTGGACTCATTACACCTTGATCATTATGCCTAAAACATAATACATCATTATTTATTTATTTATTTGTTTATCTGAAGCTTCAGAATAGAAATATATAAAAAAACTAAAAAGTTAAAAACTTAATGTTGAAAAAGAGAGACAAAAAAGATACTACGAAAAAAAAAAATGGAATAATTGACTTTTAAAATTTCTTAAGAGGAATAGAGGTCTTATATTTATTTAATTAAAAAAAGGTAAATAGAAAAGATAAGTATGGCGAAGCAAAGGGTCTCAAAACGATGGAATATCAATTTTATAAAAGGTATTTCCAAAAATTATAACATTTAAAAAAATGAAAAAAATCATACATTTATTCTATTTTAATTTATTTTAATTTTTACTTAATCTAAGAGGAATTTAATGCTCACTAATTAGTCCATTATTGTCCAGTATATTTATTAACAATAGTTCTAAAAGAAAATGGATAAATAATGAATACTCTGTCAATTTAAAAAAAAATAACTAAATTTTAATAATTTTTTTTTAAGAATTCACAATTATATTCAAAAAGCTGGAAAAAAATTGATTCCATTGTAAAAATAAAAAATGTACAAACGTCGGCTTCATAAATTATTTGTATTTTTCGATTTTCTTTTCTCGACTTGAGGCTCTAATTCTTATTAATAAAAACATGATCCAAGTCACATGACTTGATATCACATGAATTTTTTTTTTTTTACATTGAACTTGAAAATTTTTAAGATTTTTAAAAAATTATTAAAAATAAATAAATAACAAAAATAATCTAATTTAATCCTGTTATTTTTTAATTAAAAAAATTGTAAAAATTATTTTATCTTTTAAACTGTCGTATTAAAACAATAAAAAATAATCAAATTGAAAAAAATTCAACTTGTTGATGTAAAAAAAAATCCAATTTTTTTTGGTTATGACCAAATTATCTTATTCATCTTATAATGCTTCTTATTAAATGTTAAACAAGTTTGTCATTCTTTTTCTTCTCCTGGGAAATTCTTCGATAAGATGATTATTTAGCTATTTAAAATAAATAATTAAGAATGACCCTAATTAAATAATTATTGAAATAAATATATAAAATTTCATAAAAACCTTTTATTAAATCTAGATAATTAAATTTTAAATAAAATAAATATAATCTGCCTTTATTGAAAAAGTATTTGAAAAATTTAATTTTTCAAATTTAATAAATTTTCACTTTTACAAAAGTTTGTCATTTCTTGAATTACGAAGTTTTTAAAAATTACCAGCGGGAAAAATTTGATTCCACCAAACACGATCTATTTATTCAGTATATTTTTTCAAACATAATTAATTTAAAATTGTGACAACAATTCACTTTATAAAAATTATTTGATGAAAATTTCGCACTTAATTATTATCTAATAGAAGATAGACATATACATTTTTGTCTCGGAATTAATTTAATTTTAGGCGTAATTTAAATTTAAAAAAATTTAAGATAACTTAAATAGATAATACAGAAAATAAATCAAGACAAATATTTTGTCTTTGATTTAGAATACGAGAATTGAAAAAAATTTAATTTTTAGAGCCATTAAAATAACCAAAGCTGAGAATTCTCATCCATTTTCTAAGACTTCTTTTAGGTACACTTAAGTCAATTTTTTGTATCGATACTGATTCATTTTGCTAAAAAATTTTCTAAAATTCACTTAAAAATAATTAGTCGCCTTTTCTGTAGTCAACTTAATATTTTTATAAACTTTAACGAAAGTTAGCTAGAGTAAAATTATAATTGATTTGTGTTGTATTTTTTATTAAAAATCATCAAAAATCGATTGAATTAATCTTACAAATAGGTCATAAAAAAATTTCTAAATAACAAAAATTCATTTAAAATGAAAAAAAAATTAATTAAATTTAAAAGAACTGGATAACATAATAAATTTATTTGAGTTTTGTTGTAGTCATAGAAATTCATTTAATATGGTCATTGGGATTTTTTCAGCTGGTCACAAAAATAATTTGAGATTAAATATCCGGTTTCTAATTTATGAAATCTTAAAAATTTTATCTCAAAAATACAAGCTTAATCATTCTTTTTAAAACTTAAAAAAAATTAACTTTTCAATCTTTGAAAAAGTGATTTCATCTTTAAATATTTTTAACTTCCTTTTACTCACTTAACACTACTATCCATTAAACAATTTCAATTTCATCTACTTCATATATTTTAATTTTGACTTTTTAACTGAACACCAAACTCAATGTCACAGAAGCTTCTTTTTTGAGGAAGTACATTTTGCTGAGTTAAAACACCAAAAATCATGAACTTAGATTTTTAGAAAATTAAGTGAAAAATGAACTTTTTAATTTTCTAAAAATGAAATATTTGAATCATTTTTAGAATCTGAAAAGGTTAAAAATTTAAAAAATTTTTGAAATTATTTTAATGCTTTGAAACACATTTTTTAGTATCTGAGTCTAACGAAGCCGATTTAGATCATATTGCCATAATTAAAATAAGAATTGATAAATTTAATAAAAAATTTAATTAATTTTTTTTTGAAAATAAATTTTCAAATTTAAATAACAAAATTATTTTTGAATTTTCATTAATTCATTTATCAAATATTAAAAGAAGAAAAAAGTGCTAATTAATATATATTCCCTTAAAAATGTTAAAGCAATTTAATGGCCTAGACTCGCTAGCTTTAAACATTTTCTTTTTCTAAGCCTTAACCAAATTTTATCCCAAAGTCTTCAAAAAACAAAAATCTTTTCAATAGTTTTGGTCACTAGTAAATATTTGCAATAAAAAATAACTTTAGACTAAATCCAAGCCAGGTTAAAACAAAAGTTAAATTTGCTCTATTAAATTCAACAATGAATTAAAATTTTTATTAAATTAATTTTAAAAAAAAAATATGGATTTCAATACAGTTATTGAATTCGGCAAAGAAAAAAGCTCATTTTACTTGGTAGACTCCAGCACAGACGGTTCTTTTTTCATCCACTATATTCTCTCTCACTCAATTAGATCAAATGTAAAAACCATCTTTGTCACTTTGTCCCAAACATTGGGTCATTATAAAGGTGTTCAAGCTAAACTGGGAAACTCGACTTCTTTAAGCACGAGTTTGAGCGAGCGAAGTTTAGTCCACTATGATTTATTATCAAAAATTAGCCAAGCGTATGTTGAAGGAAAAAGTGACCAAATAAAAATATTTGATGATTTGGTCGATAAGGTTGCGGCAGTGGTACAACAAAAGGATGAAGACTTTATTTTAATAATAGATGATCTGTGTTTGGCTTGTCTGAATGGAGTGTCCGAGAAAGCGCTGTTTGGATTTTTGGCAAAGCTTCAATCTCTGAGCGATAAACTATGCTTGGTGGTATATGCTCAGTCAATGCTGGCCACTCGGGATTTCATAAATGATTTGATCTACATGAGCGATTTATATTTCAAGATTGAAAATTTATCCACAGGTTATTCTAAAGAAATTGATGGACAGGTAGCACTTTTTAAAAGATTTTTTTTAATTTTAACTTTTTCGAATTCTCAAAAAAGATGAGTGTGTTCAGAATGAATGAAGATTTAAACCTGAGACCACAAAAGTATTTATACAAAGTTAACGAACGAAACGTTAAATTGTATCAGATTTAATTTTTTGATCTATTGAATAAAATAATTTGTTAGATTTATTTTTTAATTTTTATTTCAAATATTTTATGGCAAATATTTTTTTAAATCAATTTTCAATTTTTCATTGAAAGCCGTGCTGACTTAAAATTTTTTCTTATTTTCTTTCTCAATTATGAATAGATTAATATAATAATTTCATAAATTTTAAATCAAATTATTTTCGAAAATTTATTCATTTTGATAGTCACGTGAATTTCGAAAAAAATTTCTAAAATTTGAATATTTAAAATACTCAAACTTGGTCTTGTTTATTAAATTTTATTTTTTTTAACCTTTCTTTTCTACATCACATTTAAGGTGTTAATTTCAAAAGAGTCTGAGCCGAATCTTTTTTTTTTCAAAATAAATATTTAATAAACTTTTTCTCGTGTGTATATCTGTCAAGTCACACTGTTTGTCCTTCCCCTCTCATTTTCTCATCCGGACTTGGGACCGGCAACGGTATGATTGCAACTCAACAGTCAGCAGCCAAAGTTACATATGGGACGTTCATCATAAACAGCGCCACTCATCCGAGCACTTAATGGCTGCGAACTCGGCAACTATTTAGACTAGCTTGGAACCACAAACCAAGCGTATCTATATCTGGATACAAGCTTATCCAAACTAAAGACACTTTACTTTTTTCACTAAGGCTTTTTGGACCCAACAGACTATCATCAGCTCTAGCTTGCAAGCCTCCTCATCCCGGCCTCTATGCGCCTGCGTCATCATCACCCCTCCTCTTTTTTCACCCGGGCTTGGGACCGGCCATGTGGGCAGAGTTAATAACAATGATTCTTTCTTTTTTTTTTCCTATTAACTGTTCTTTGTTTACTTTAATGTTTCGAAATTTTCTAAAATTATTTTTTTTTTAATTGAAAATCTAACTGTTTAATTTCTATGATACCAGGCTATTTATACCCTGTTAAATTAGCTTAATTAATTTTAAAAGAGTCTGAGCCGAATCTTTTTTTTTTCAAAATAAATATTTAATAAACTTTTTCTCGTGTGTATATCTGTCAAGTCACACTGTTTGTCCTTCCCCTCTCATTTTCTCATCCGGACTTGGGACCGGCAACGGTATGATTGCAACTCAACAGTCAGCAGCCAAAGTTACATATGGGACGTTCATCATAAACAACGTTGTTAAGTCTCTATCAATTTATTTTTTTTAATTAAATGAGAAGCACCGCCCATTCTCGTATCCATATCTTTTAACATGGCGAACGGGTTTTGATTTTTTTGTCAAATACATCC
This sequence comes from Brachionus plicatilis, assembly GCA_010279815.1. Taxonomy (NCBI): domain Eukaryota; kingdom Metazoa; phylum Rotifera; class Eurotatoria; order Ploima; family Brachionidae; genus Brachionus; species Brachionus plicatilis. Next base: position 845,516 of record QEOQ01000246.1, read on the forward strand.
ATATTAAATTTTTGAAACTAATTCTATGTATATATTATATTAATAAAAAAATTCTTTAGTAAATTAAAAATTTTGACCAGCTCTGGTCAAGAGTAAAATTACTTTGACAGAATTAAATCCCTTGATAATTTCCAAAAAAATCATCAAGTGTTGAAAAATCAGAGAAAATTATTTAAAAAAAAAAAAATGATAAATTAAACTTTCGCTCAAAACAACCACTTTATAGTACCTTGACATTGTGAATTTTGGTACAAAAAAAAAAAAAAAAATACAAAAAATGCCAGAGCTTTTTTTGACTGACCAAAACAAGTTTTGTAGATTGGAGAAACTGATATATTCTCTGTACCACCACATCTGTTGAGTTGGATTTTTTTAATATCACAAATTCACAATATTTTAAATTTTGCAGAGTTTTGCAGAATCTGTAAATTGGTGGTACAGAGGATGTATCAGTTGCTCCAATTTACAGAACATGTTTTGGTCCTTTAAAACCTAAACTTTGGCATTTTTTATATTTTGTTTTAGTTTTTTGTGCCAAAATTCACAATGCCTAGTAGCTTTTAAATTTGCATAATTCCAACTTTTAATTTTATTTAAAAATTTTGTTGAATAAACTTGAAAAAAATTTTATTTTTTTTTTTTTAATTAATAAATAAATTTTTTTAGTTAAGTTAATTTTTAAAAAAGATAAACAAAAAAAAATTCTTCTTTAGTTGAGTACAACATTGACGCTAGCTGAAATACAACAAAAATCCTCTTGCACAAAATTGAGCCAAAAATGGAACTAGAGCTGAACGAGTTGGTGCAGGCATGGCGCACTTGCATGGACGGATCAATACGCGAGCAGACGGTTCGCGAGAACGCGTTCAAGCACATCGAAAACTTCAAGCAAACATCGGGCAACATTCTGGACATCGGCTTCTACCTGGCCTTCCAAAAGGACTCATTCGAGCTGTGCCACTTCGGCCTGCAGCTCATCACCCACACAATCAAGTTCAAATGGAACGAGTTCAGCGAGCACATGAAACAAGAGATCAAAGACCGCCTAATGAACATGATCATCAACCTGGACGACAACCAGAACATCAAAGGGCCCAGCTACCTCAAAAACTCCATGTGCCTGGTGATAATCGAGCTGATTAGGCGCGAATGGCCCCAGAACTGGCCCAATCTGATGCCAGATCTATTCGACATATCCAACAAATCCATTGAGCACAAAAAGCTAATCTTCATAATCCTCAAGTACATTTCGGAGGAGTTTATTGACGCGGACAGCTCGCAGACAGCTACCATGCCGTCGCAGCGCCGCAAAGACATCAACCAATACCTCAACCAACACATGCACTCCATATTCATGTTCTATCTGGACAACTTGGAGCACTGCTTCCATTTGGTGAACGAAAATGGCTCTGGCCAGCTGGTCGAGCTCACCAACACATGCTTGGACTCGCTGAGCCACTACATCACATGGATAAACATAAATCTGATCTTGTCCCGAAACTTTTCGGTCATCAACATAAGCCTGAGTTTGCTGTCGCACGAAAACTTGTGCATAAACTCGGCAAAGTGTTTGATCGCGCTGTCCAGCCGCAAGGGCACTGCGGACGAGAGAAAACCGCTGCTGGGCATGTTCAGCGATGCGGTCCTCTCCCAACTGATCAACTGTGTCAAGCTAAGCTGTCAAAATTCCAAGTTCGACGGCCTGCTCAAATACCTGGTGCAAATTTTGGTTGCCATGGCAACCCAGCTCAACTTTTTGTGGTCGTCTAGCGACTTTGAAAGACCGGCCAATTTGTCCATCTACCTGAACGCTGCCTACGAGTTCCTAATCAATGAAAATAGACTTTATTCATTCGAGGCCATTCAATTGTGGAATGTTCTGCTGCAAAACCAGCACATTCAAATGGACAAGGACGTGCACCACTATGTCAACATGATAGCCCAGGCACTGACCAACACTTATCTCCTGGTCAAGTTTAACTATGCCTCAATGAGCGAACACTTCGACTCAGAAGAAGAATTCAACAAATTTTGCCAAAAATACCGTGCCGAACTGTCCAAAATGATGCGCAACGCGTCACATCTCAATACCCAAGTCTACTTCATGCAGGCCCATCAATGGACACTGAAAATCATCTCACAGACAAGTTGTTTGTCGCCATCAGACCAGTCGGGCTTTGACGCCAGCTCAATGCTGTACTTGTGCTGGGACGCTCTGGTCTTTCTCTGGACCAGTTTGGCCAATGTTCTGGCCAAGCATGCGCCCGACCCGGTCAACTCCAAGCTGATCGAATTGCTGCACGCCGCAATTCAGCTCAAGTGCCTCAACCCAAATTACGTTTCTTTTAACTACAGCTTTATCTCGAGCATTCTGAGCCTGAGTTGTGACAATTGCGAGTGCCATGCCAGAGAGGCCATAGTGAAGACCGTGTTCGAGAAGCTGTACACAGATTTGATGGTGTTCCGGACAGAGACAGCTAAGCATTTGCATTGTGGTGCAAAGACAAAATTTTATCTGAATCTGAGGCGGCAGCTGAGCGCCGTTTTGTTGACAGTGTGCAAAAATTACAGCAAAATTTTGTTCAACTCGTTTGAGTTTATATTCAAGAGTTTGGTACAGGTTATCGATTCAGCAGAGACAACTCAAATGGAAAAGGGCATTTTGGTGCAGGCGCTGGTGCATTTGAGCAATGAGTGCGAGACCAACCAGATACAGATGAGTTTGGTCGAGCATTTTTTGGTGCCCATCAAGCAGTATTTTGAGACCAAGAGCCACGAGTTGACCAACATTGAATCCTTTATTGGCCTAGTCGGACTCAGAGACTCGACCAACTTGAACGCCCTGGAGAACAGAAAGATTATATTTTATTATGTGAATTGTTTGTATGGCTTTTTGAAGTGTATTGAGCTTAAAAAAAGTCAGAATAATGAGCAAATTAGCTCTTTGTTTGTTGCCATATTCCAGAGTTTGGTTTATTTGCTCAAGTCGTTCAATCAATTGCACTCGGTGCCAAATGTGAACAAAGAATTTTTGGACATGACTGACAGTTGTAAAAATTTGATCTTGGGCATGCATCAAGAAAAGCACGGTAAGTTTTTTTATACTATTTTTCAGAGTTGTTTAAAAGTCTCAATTCAAGTCCAAGTCCGGACTTTTTTTTTTTTTTTTTCAAAAGTCCTACCAAAGACTTTAATTTTTTTTTTCAAAAAAAAAGTTCAAGTCCGGACTTTAAAAATTTTGAATACTGAAGAAGAAATTTATGCTAAAATTGCAACAAAATTCTGATATATGGAAAATCTATTGCATTAGAAAACCCAAGAGTATGTAAATTTTTTGATATGAAGCCTGATCTAGCAAATTTAAAAAAAAATTCTGGACTTGGACTTTTTTTTTTTTAAAAAAATTTTAAAGTCAAGACTTGGACTTTTTTTTGGGGTCTTTAAACAACTCTGCTATTTTTTTTGGACATATTTTTATAATTATTTAAATAATGTCTTATGAAGATGACACCGTCAAATTTAAATTTAAAGAAAAATTTTTTTAATTGCATGAAAAATCAGATTTATTTTTGTAAAATGTAATGATTTTTTGTAGAAATGATTTTTATTTACAAAAAAAATTTTAGTGTAAGGTTCAGGAAATACAAAACGTTCACGCTATCTTAGGATTCGATTTTCGACCTCAAATTCGTAATCTGCATATGTGAAAACTTCAGAAAGCCATTTTTTTAGGGGGGTCGAAAAAAATTTTTTTCCCTGGATGTATGATAATATTTGACCATAGTCAGCACCATTTTTTTAGCCTATTACTAATTAAATCTAAATCTACAGTGCAAGTATCAACTACTTCAAAATCAGAATCATGACTGTCACAATGGGTGATTGTGTATTTGTTTTAACTTCTGAGGCTTCAGGTTCTGGTGAAGGAGCTTTAAGTTGCATGTAAGAACCAAAATTTTGGATTCGATTAAGCTGTTTTTTGTTCATTTTTGGCATAATTAATTATTTGAGTAAGCAAAAATGAAGGATAAAAAAAATTTTATTAATTTTTTTCAAATTTTCAATTGTAATATTTTTTTTTGAAAGCAAGACTTATAAATATACACATTTTGATTAAAAACTTCAAAAAACTTAATTTTTTTTTCAATTTTTTTAAAAAATGCCTCATTTTGAACGTTTTTTTTAGAGAAATAAAAGATAAAATAATAATTAAAGCCTACAAGTTGTTCCAAATTTTCTCTAGTTTCATAATTCGCAAAAATAATCGAGGATTATGGGGTCCTTTGGGACAAGATACAAATAAACCAAAAAAATTTGTTAAATTTGGGCTTTTTTGAAAAAATTTCTAAGATAAATTTTTTTTTGGAAGATAAAAACATCACTTTCTAGTAGAAAATTTTACGCTCTTTCAGGTGATATGTAATTTTAACATGCTTTATATACTTTTGGTTAAGATATATGAATCTATTCATAGTATACTTTGGCAAATTACAGAAACCATTGAGCTCATCCAGGCGAAAAAAATTTTTTTTTCCCACCTAAAAAAATGGCTTTTTGGGGTTTTCACATATGCAGATATTCACATATTAACAGATTATTTAAAGATTATTTTAAGGAGCTTTTATTCAAAATTTAAATTCTTAATAAAAATATTGTAATTGTACTAAAGATTTTTCTGTAAGTTTTAAAAGGTGAAACAAACAATGCTTCATTTAACAGTCCAGTTTAATAAAAATATAAAAAAAGGTCTATATTTCACTCAGTACCTAAAATATTCTATTCAGTTATATTTTAAGTTATACCTAATTATATTTTATGTAGTACCAAATAAAATTTAATTCAAAACAAAAAAAAAACTAATATGTTTTACTTGTGCTAAAAATAATCTATTAGGAGGTATATAAAAACATGGAAAAAAATATATAGAAAAAAAATAAACTAATTGTCTATCCATGGAAAAATTTGGTAAAATCCGAGGTACATTCAAAATGTAGAAAAAAAAATTCATAGAAATAATTTATTATAGAAAAATTTTCATCGAATCAGATTCATAGAATGACACATTTATAGAAACCAAAAAATATAGAAAATGAATTTATCCAATTCTATAAAAAAATTGACTCATTATCTCACTTTATTTATGAATAAACAAATTAGCTACACCATTTAAATGCAATTTCAAAGTTAAATCATAAATATAATAATACGCTTCAATTTTTCATTATTTTCTCCTTGTCGCTTTTATGTTTTTTTGATAACATCACCATTAAATAAACTAACTAATCTTGATTCCAAATAACTTTATTCAAGACTAAATAGATCAACTACTTTAACAACAGTTGGATTTTGTCTAGCATTTATAAATAGGTGAATTCATATTTCATATAAAAAAATTCTTCCAAGTTTGTTTCTATAAAAATAAAATCTATGAAAAAACTTTCTATTTAATCACTATCCATGATAATTAATTCTATGAAATTGACATTACTGTGAAATTTTTCTTCTATGAATTTTGTTCTATAATTTTTTTTTCTATATTTTTAATATAGTGCCGTAAAATCCTTGTATCAAATCACCACTGTATTTACTATTATGGTCATGTCTTCATTTAAAATTTTGAAAATTTTTTTGTAGTGATGCTTCTATCGCTTCTGTTACAGTGTTGAACATTTTTTTAAAATTCTCGAAAAAAATTCTGTAAAATATCGATCAAAGAATAAAATACAGTACTGCTACGAAAAATTTTTTTTACTTAATTTCACGTAAAATTAGTAGAAATTACGTAAATTTTTGTAAAAATTAAAACAAAAAATTTAAAAAAAGTCAAAAAATGTCAAAATTCTCAAAAAAAATGACAAATTGAAGTTCATGATCAATTGTAAATTTCAAATCAAAATTTTTAGTTTTTGATTCAAATAAAATGGTATTTTTATCAATTTTTTAATAATAAATGACTATACATTTTTCAAACATCATTTGTTTAATCTATAATTAGATAGAAAATTATATGAATTTTTATCTGAATTCAAAAAAATTCTTAATCAATATTTTGAAATTTTGCAATACAAAATTTAACTTTGTTTCGCTGTAAAATATTTTAATTAAAATTAAAATATCATTTAAAGACATAATTTGGATGCCTTAATGTCGATTTTAAATTTGTCTTTAAAATTTTCAAATTAAGATTTTAGAAGAATCAATTAAAGGTCAATTAGGAAAAAAAAAAAATTTGATTTTTTTAAATTAAAATAATAAACATCTTATGTTTAATTTTAAAAAAATTTAAAAAAATCTAATTTCATCATTTTTATTAAGATTTGAATCAATTAAATTTTAATCATTTGATTATGATCATGAATTTCAAGAATTTTTACTTTTTACAAAAATTTACGTAATTTCCTGTAATTTTACGTGAAATCACGAAAAATTCGGTAAATTTACTTTTTTTTTTACTTTGGTAATTTTACGTAATTTCACGTAATTTCACGTAAAATTACGTAAAACAGTTTTTCGTAGCAGTACTGTAATTTTTTTCTTAAATTTAATAAAAGTGTGGCTAAAAAATCTCTGTTTTTCAAGGAAGAAATCACATCAGCTTGTCATGCACAAGCGACTCAATTGTAGAACAATCAGACAAGATACAAATGTTCATCTACAACACTTACGACACATTGAACCAACTGATCGGCCTGTACATGACCAAATTCAAACATGAGCTTCTTCTGGTGGACATAAGCACCAACCAGAGCTATTTGGACTTTTTGTACAAGCTGGGCGATGCTCTATTCGCTTCATTTAACGACTTGCCCAGCTTCCGGGTCCGCTATTTGATCCGCTATGTCCTGAAATCATGTCTCACCAGCATATTCTTTGACAAAGACCTCATCTCAGCGCACCAAAACAGCTTCATACTCAAACTGGACGAGCTGATGCTCGAATACTTCCTGCCTGCCATTTTGGCCCGAATAAACCAGGCGAACAAACTGTTCGGCCACAAGACCGAGGAAAATTATCTCGACATGAACAAAGAGCTGCAAAGTCAGATCATTGAAGAAAATCAGTACACTCTCATGTGCCGCGATCTGGTTGATTTGATGCGCACTTTTTTGAGCTTTTCTCAGCCAGGCGAACCAAAAGGCGAAGAAACAATGGAAGAGAACCAGAACCAGGAGATGCTGGTAGAGCACGCGTTGGCAAAGGACGCCCACACTGGTCACATAAGTGAACTGGCCATTTTTCTCTTGAAAAATAACAAAATTGTTTACCAGTCGACCATTTTGTGTCTGTTCGACGGCCTCAACTGGCCGGATAGCTACTGCTGTGTGCGCTTGCTGCGCCTCTCTCAAAGCTTGCTGGACAAGCACCCCATTGTTGAGCAGCCAAGCGAGCACTTTGCGCTTCTTCTGAATGAACAGATAAGTGAAAGGATGTTCACCAATTGTCTGACTGCACTCCAGCTTCATGGTGAGCACCAAGAGATAGCCAGTCTTTTGACCAATTTGGTGTACACCATGTACGAAAAGTCGCCCATTTTTTACCGACAAGTCTACAACAGGGTCATCACTCAGATACCTAATTTGAACAGCAAAGTTTATGATGAGTTTGTTTTGAAGTTTGAAAAAAAAAGCTCAATGACAGGAGAAAAGGCGAAAAAGGACTTGTTCAAAAAAATAATACAGCCCATTGTTGGAAAGAACATTGGTCAGCTTCACAAGTATGACATTCAAATACGAGTGCTGGAGCCTCTCAATTTGAACAGTAGAAAAGTGTCTGCTGATGCAACAAATGGTACCGAAACTAACATTTGTTCACTATTTGACCCCAATTATTAAAGATTATTTTTTTTTTTGTTTTTTTTTTGACTCAATTGACAACAAAATTGTTTATTTGTATTTAAAATTATTAATGGAGTTTATTAATTGTGCAATTGTGGAATAATATTTGATTGACAAAATTTTTTTGAATTATTCCTATTTTAAAAAATATCATGAAACTTGATGACAAGCACTAAAATCTTAAGGGCATTCACGATTTAAATCAAATAAAATAAATTTGGTCTTTTGACTAAAACAAAGGTAACCAATTGGTTGCTAATTGTTTACCAAGGAAATATTTATTCCTTAAGCTTATATATGAAATGGTAAATTTTGATAAAACGTAAATATCAAAATGAACTGATCAATTAGTAAATCTTGAAAAAAATATTCATTTTTTCTTATTATCAAATTTTACTAAGTTAGTTTATATAATTACTTATGCAACGGTAAATATTAAAAAAAAAAATAATAGCTATAGTTTTAAACTATATTAACTTTTCAGTAAATTTTGATAGAAATATTTCTAAATAAAAAAAATTAGTCCAAAAAATTTAAAATGAAATGGTTTAAAATTAAAAATTTTATTTTGGTATTGGTTTTATCGATGGTAACCAGACTTGGGAACAGTATAAGAAAAATCAGTATCAGTCAGTATCTGTATTGAGGCCTTCAGTATCAGTCAGTATTCAGTATTGAGGATGAAATTCAGTATCGAAATCAGCCAGTACCAGTATTAAGGCTATCAGTATAAAATCATGTTTTTAAAAAAAAATTTAAATTTTCTAATAAAATATATTTCAGTCTTTTTGTCAATTTTGTGACCATTCAGATAAAAATACAAAAACAAACAAACAAAGTTTATATCGGACTTATTTTAAAATTTTTTTTAAATTTAACAAAAAAAATAGAATTTTTATTTTTATATGTAATCCTTATAACATTTTAAGAACATTAAATTTGAAAGGTTATTGTATGTGAATCGACTTCGATGTGGTCTCATTAAAAATCCAGATACCGAAAATACCTGTTCGATCTTTGCTGAGGTAGCCTGAATACAAAAAATTTCCCTGGATACTATTAACCGCCCCTTTTATTTTTGTTTGTTTTTAAAACAATTATATCCATTTTTCATAAACATGTAAATTGATGAAACAAAAAAAAAGAAATTATGTTTCAAAATTAATTTGACATTTTTAAATTTTTTTTCTAATTTTCAGTATTTTCCAGTAATACTGAAATACTGATTATCAGCTCCAGTCAGTAGCAATATTTTAACGATCAGTATCAGTTACAGTATCAGTAATACTGAATACTGAAATATACTTATACTGATCAGTATAATACTGTCAGTATCCCAAGTCTGATGGTAACTGACATCGATAGTCAAGTTATCAATGCAGATATAATCTAATTTGCCGAATAATCGACGTTGATTAAAAATTCACTATTTATTATTATTTTTTATTATTTATTATTTATTGAGACACCTCCAATTTGGAGCAATTTTATAAAAAAAAGAAGATATAAAAAATTAAGTATTTAAATTATTCTTAAAAAAAAAATAAAATTCAGTATAATAACCCAAATCTATATATTAGTCTTTATGAACATGCATGTCAAGTTGGTGTATCTTTCCGTAACGCTTTTAATTTAGTTCATAATTGTCAAGGTGAACTAAAAATTCAATACAAGTCGATTAAAAGCGTTAGACAAGCAGTCAATGAAATGTCAATTGGTGGTGGTAAAGGAATGGTAAGATGTAATTGTAAATCTCAATTTATTACAAACCGATGCGGTTGTAGAAAATCGAACCTCTTGTTTAATTCCAGGTGTCATGACTCAAATAAAATTTGTTCCAAGAAATTAACTTTTTGTCAATATTTACGCTTTATTTCATTTATTTATGGCTGAAAATGCCACATGATTTAACTTGACCAATTTTTTGTTGGTGCGGAGTTTTTGGACCGAAATTTTTTAAAATTTAAATTAAAATTTTTTTTACTGCTGAGCAAGAATTTGACTTTTTTTGATGCACGAGAGTTTTTGAGCTCTTCGGGCTGCAAATTTGGACTCGAACATTCAGTTCGTGTTCCTGTTACTTCTATTTTTTCCAGACCCATTTTGACTAGAAAAGATCTGACAAAATTTTCAACATATTTCCTAAAATTAACTTTAGAAAAAATATTGGATGAACTTGATTACTTTCCAGTTTGTGGATTTGATAAGATATCATACTCTCTTCTCAAGAATGGTAATATCCCCACAATTCGTGTCATTCTACTTAAATTCTTCAATCGTTTATTAAATCTGAACCTTATCCCTTCTGGGTTTAATATCTCAAAAATTAAACCAATCTTAAAAGATCATTCAAAGAATAATTCAGACTTGAACAATGTAAGGTCAATTTCTATATCGAATTGTTTAGCCCAAATTTTAGAAAAATTAATACTTTATCACTCACCAGAACTTTATAAAGTTATTAATAACCAATTCGGTTTTAGAAAGAAAACTTCGTGTAATCATGCATTTTTTGTAGTCAAAGAAACCATACTCCACCATGTTTCGAAAGGATCAGGTGTCAAAATAGCTTCTCTTGATGCTGAAAAAGCCTTCGACAAAGTTTGGAGAGATGGTCTATTCTTTAAGCTACTTCCAAGGATGAATTTTAGCTTTTGGGTACTTTTAAAAAAGTACTATGACTCAACCAAAGCTGTAGTCTGTCTCAATGATAATCTTTCAGATCTATGGCAAAATGTTATTTATTATACATTTTTACATTTTTGAGAGAAGAAAAAAAAATCTCAAAATCAAAAAATCTAAAAAAATTTTCATTCAAGAAAAGTAATAATAAATTCGCAATTACTTAAAAAGGAGTTTTAGAAAAATTTAAATGTAATAACAAAGGATAATTTTTTGAAAATCCCTTTTAATTAATTGTGAATTTATTATTACTTTTCTTGAATGAAAATTTTATTAGATTTTTTGATTTTGAGATTATTTTTTCTTCTCTCAAAAATGTAAAAATGTAAAAATATAAAAATGTACAATAAATAACATTTTGCCAGATCTATTCAAAGTTGAATGTGGTGTGAAGCAGGGTAAATTCAACTCAACTAAATCTAAAATTATTACTTTTGGCCCTATCCTCTTTAACTGTGACTTCTTTTTTAAGTGGTAAAAAGCTGAATATAGTTCCAGGTATAGAATATTTAGGATTTGTTATCAATTCAAATTTAGACTTTAATCAATTTGCAATTGAAAAATTTAAATAGGTTCAGAAATCTTTCTTTTCTGCCTAGTTTTTGTTAAATAAGATGAGTCATGTTTCCCCTTCTCTAAAAAGTTTCATTTACAAAACATTTTGCCTTTCTCAATTCACATATGGTCTGCAAAACCTAACACTGGACAACAAAACCCTCAAAATTCTTAACATTGATCAAAACAACCTTGTTAGACAAATGTTTAGCCTAAAATCTAATTGTCACATGTCTGAGATCCTAAAAGTTCTTAGACTTTTTAAAATTGAGCAACTTTATCTTTTTTCCAAAATGTCTTTCATAAGTTCTATTGAGTTCAATCATTTGTCATCACAAATATTTAAGTATTTATGCTATAAAATTTCTAACAATTTTCATTGCTCCCCCCTTTACTTTGGAAACTTTGGAAATGATCTCAAGCAATTGTTGCAGTTCACTAAAAAAAATCTTGACTCAGTAATAAAGAGTATTAGTCAGCTGAAGTTGGATCTTAAGTGGCACTTTTATATTCGTGACGGCATCTTGGACTCTATAGAGCTTTGTTTGAATAACTTAAGATTCAAATCTTATAAAAACCTTCTAAATCAATTAATAAAACCAAATTAAATCACTTAACTTCTTCTGGTCCAGATGAGGTTTTATCAATAACTGTATCTTTTTCTTTTTCTACTTTTTATCTGTATTTAATTTTACTTTCTTTTTACTTTTATGCAAAACTTTAATTTTATTTTTATTTTACTTCTCCCAATGGAGGTTGATTTGAATTAAATAAATAAATAAATAACAAATAATATTTAGATTATTTTTGATCATTATTGTTAATATTTTAACATGAATTTGATAAAAAAATTTAAATAAAAAATAATAAATAATTTTATTTTAAAAATTTGGTAAATTAGATAAAATTTTTAGGTTTGGTTTCTTTCGTGTGACCTTAATAAATTTTTTGAATAAATTTTACACATTTTTTCAATTTAAATTTACTTCTTGTTTAAATATTTGTTTAATGGGCACTACCGTTGGCCGTCCATGAGCACAACTGAATGGCAATTTACAGCAGGATAATTTTTTTATCAGCTCCTTGCAAATATCAACAGTTAGCTTGTCTCCGAATTTTATAGCTCCTCTACATGCCTCTGTATTAAACAAATCCATTAGTTGTAAAGGAATTCTAGACCACCTCAACTGATCTGCATCTTGTTTTTGGTCATAACTTTTGTTTAATTCTGACTCAATCACTCTATTCACTTTGTTCAAAAAAACACTTTCTTTGTTCTCAATTTTGTGAACTAAAAACCTAGGAGCTTTGACTAAATAAAATTTTCCTGAGTCTATTCTTATTTCAAATCCTAACTTTCTAATCGAATTTAAAAAGTTCTCTAAACATTTTGATGAAATCACTCTTAATTCTAACTCAACATTATTTTCAATAAATTCAGAAATTATACAATTATCAGCTATATTTTTTGCTAGCAAGTCTTCTAGTCGGACTCTTTCATGACAGGCATGCTGATCGAACAAAAAAATGGACACACATGAAGCCCCCTGCAATTGTGTTCTGCTAAAACTGGCAATGAACTTTTGATCAATTTGGCCCAAAATCTAGATGAAATTAAAATTTTTATTTTTATTTTTATTTTCAAAAATTACTTTTAAGTTTTCAAAAATATTTTTTTCAATTTTAAATTTAGAAATATGCTCAAAATGGTGAACATTCTCCTTTAAAATCCATTTATTGACCACTCTTTTTTGAACATCATTGACCAACTGACCATAATTGCTCTGCTTTATGCGATCATTAATTTTCAGAACTTTGTGCGTGTTGTCCACACAGACGGATGGAGAAGCCTTGGCAAGATCAAGATCATAGGTCGAGTAACCATTAAGTTTGTTGACATAAAATTCAGTGCCTTGCTCGTTCCAAAAGCGGCTCCAATGCTCCTTTAGCTCAACACAGTCTGTCTGAGTCGATTGATCTTTTTTTGTCTTCAAATGGAAATTTTTCCAATTTTTGAACAGACCGTATTTAGCTTTGAACTGGCTGAAAAATGCCACATGATTTAACTTGACCAATTTTTTGTTGATGCGGAGTTTTTTGGACCGAAAATTTTTAAAATTTAAATTAAAATTTTTTTTGCTGCTGAGCAAAAATTTGACTTGTTTTGATGCACGAGAGTTTTTGAGCTCTTCGGGCTGCAAATTTGGGCTCGAACATTCCGTTCGTGTTCCTGCTACTTCTATTTTTTCCAGACCCATTTTGACTAGAAAAGATCTGACAAAATTTTCAACAAATTTCCTAAAATTCCATTCAAACTCTGTCTGATTGAATCGGATAAAATTTTTATAATTTCCATGGTGGCAAATTTTGTACTCCAACTGGTTAGTTGTCACAAATAAACAATAATTAAACTGATGTTGACCAAGAGTGCTTTTGATTAGCTCGTAATAGATTTCATTTTTTAAATAAAAATTATTAAAAAATAAATAATTTTCTTTCTTTTGATAATCGACAAAAATAGCGCTAATTTTAAAATTTTCTCTTTCCCAACAATGCTCATAAACAGACGAATAAAACTTGATAAAATTCTTAAATTTATCGGTGACAGAACACGATTCAATCGAGTTAAAAACAATTCTTTTTTCCTTTAAATTTTCCAAATAGAACTTAATTTTAAAATTGACAAGTGACAAAATTTCAAGATTGGTGACCAAATTTTTTATGTCAAAAGACCCTTGTTTTTGGCGCAGTTGGTCGCCGCCAAATATGTTAAAAGCCCTCAGAACAGTTCCGGAAAAGTTTCCAGTTTGGATACTAGGAGCAATCCAGCTTGACTTTTGGCAAAAAAATTTTGAACCACTTCCAGAAACTATTTCCACCCTGTCGCTAACACAGACCAAATTTTGCAAAAATTTTCCCCTCTGTCCATAGAGCCTCGGATCTGGCTGAAAAAAAGGCTGTTTTTGACCAAGATTTTTCCAGTTTTGAGGCTCAATTCCTTTTCCATTATCCATTATCTCTACATAAAATATATCAGGATCGAATTTAACAATGATTATTGAAGCCTGAGCATCAATGCTGTTGTAAACTAGCTGGATAATGCATTCATTCAAATCGCTGAGTTCCGAATAGGCTGATACCTGACTGACCAATGTGTCACTTAATTCTTGATCAATTTAGCTGTTAAGATAGAACAAAAATTTTTAAATTTACTTTTTATCATTTTTAAGACTAAAAGTTGAGAAAAAAATGCTCGATTTTGAAATAATTAAATAAATAATTTAAATTTTTTTTTTTATTTTCAAAAATTTTCTAGTATGGCTGTAATAAATATAATAAAAAGTAAAGAATCGCTGTATAAAAATCTAAGTGGATTTTTTAGTATTTACAAGCCGCCAGGTATTGATTTGATTCAAGTGTTGAGGGACTTGAAATTCGGCTTGGTCAAAGGCACTAATCAGAATTGGAATGAAAAAGAATACCAGTATGTCAGAATTACGGACAATCAAGTATCTATTGAGACCGATTTGTCAAGCAGTGTTCAAAGTAATCTAACAATTTTTATTTTTTTATTCTATTTGTTTTTTTAAAGGTTCCGGGTACCGGTATTTACGAAAAGACTTCATAATTGATTTTGTTCATCCTCTAAAAGAACATAATTCTGGAATCATAGGTAATTTATATTTTAATAAATTAATTGTTAAATTTACAATTTTTTTAGTTGGAACCTTAAATTCAGATAAAAGAGACAAATTGGAGAAAAAACCAATATTAAAAGTAATTTAAAAAATTTTATTTTAAAAGATTTAATTCAAAATTGGTTTCTTTGGTCAAATTTAATCTTCTGAATTTAAATGAAGTTTGATTGATTAGCAAAGTAAAATTTTTGATCAAATTTCAAGCGCTCAATCTTGCTCAAATATTTTTAGATGCGCAATTAAATTTCATCGCAGATTTTTAATTTTTTTAATATTTCAAAGCTTCATTTTTAAAATTTTGAAAAAGGATTGTAATTTCTAAAAATGCATTGAAATTTAATTGCGCATTTAAAAATGTTTGAGCAAAATTGAGCACTTGAAAATTGATCAAAAATTTTACTTTACTGATTGATTCTTAGAGACTTGAAAAATTATTATTTTAAAATATTTTTATTTAAAATGTTTTTAAATTCTTGATTATCTTTGAAAAGATTAACATTTTTTATAAACTTTTTCTTAAATTTTTAAGTTAAAAATGCAGCCCATTTTTTTCCATAGCCTTTTATTTCATTATAACTTTTATTTAAATTTTGCTAAATTTTCAATAGTAAATTTATTTAAATCAAATAAGATGAAAAAATAAAATCTTTCTTTTTTATATTCTTCATCCATTGCCAATTAGAATATAAATTTAAAAAAATTTATTATTTTTAAAATTTAAATTTTTATTTAACATGAAAAAAAAAGGCCCATAGTTTTCCTCCCGCTATATTAAATAAAAATATCGCTAATTTAATAAGCTTACCTCTAATTTAATAAAAACTCATCTAAATAAATAGAAACTCATCTAAAATAATAAAAACACGTCTAATTTAATAAAAACTACATCTTTTATTATAAAAAATATTTAACATAATAAAAAAAATAAAATTTATTTATTTTTTGAGTTGCATCTAGAACAAAAAAAATATCTTCTTTTAGCCATTGATAAATTTTTAATTAATTTAGAGGTAATTGTTATTAATTTAGAGGGAGGTGTTATTAATTTAGACGTATTTTTATTTTTTTAGATGAGTTTTTATTAAATTAGAGGTAAGCTTATTAAAATAGCGGAATTTTTATTAAAATAGCGGAATTTTTATTAAAAATAGCGGTATGCAAAGAAAAAAAACTATATTAATAATACTAATTTTTTTATAATCCAGGCTTATCACATAACAGGAAGACTGGGAATTTTGACTGATGATAACACTTCCAGAGGAAATTTGATTGAAAAAGCTACATTTGGTAAATTTGATTTTCTGTTAAGCTACAAATCTACCATAAATCTTAAGGACATGTCAATCGCTCCAAAATGGATCGATTAATGGCAACTATCCAAGCGACTTATCAGCGAGAGCTGTTCAAGTGAGTAAGTTAGGAAAAATTAACAAAGACAAATAGTTTAAAAATTTTGTTAGAGGTCCGACCTCTGTTTTGGGAATATCTGAGGAAATTTATGAAGAAGCAAGCAAGGGTCTTGTGGTTCCAAAGTCAAACAAAACCCCACCACAAATCTACGACCTGAGATGCGTTGAGTTTACGCGTCCATTTTTCAAACTGGAACTTCAGAGCATCAATGAATCAGAAGAATTTTTGGTCAACTTGATACATAATATAGGCCTCAGACTCAAGACCTATGCTATCTGCGTTCAAATTCGACGCTTCAAATACGGACCTATTGGTTTGCATTCAGACTCTTTGCTGCAAAATGAATGGAAAGATTTTGATAGGATTTCTGAAAATTTAAAATTTACAAATCGAGTGCTACATAATTTCAATAATTTAAATTTCAATAAAGAATAATTAATTATTTATGATTTTGTTTTAGATCAAATATTTATTTAGTCGGAGTTTATTTTTAATTTAGGATGTTTGGTTATTAATAGTGAAAATTAGAAGAAGAACTAGAATTGAGATGCAAGGCCCGGTTAGCTCAGTCGGTAGAGCGTGAGACTTTTAATCTCAAGGCCAAGGGTTCGAGCCCCTTATCGGGCGAATTTTTTTTTTTCTGAAAAATAATAAATATTTATAAAAATTTATTAAATTAAACAATTTATTCAGTTTATTTTTAAATCTGTATTGACAATAGGCCTTTATCAGAAAAAAATTTAAATGATTTTTTAAAAAAATTTTTTTTTATTTGAATTAATAATTGATATTAAAATTCACCATAGAACAGTACAAAACAGACTGTTTGAGGATTAATAAAGATTTCATTATATTTTGAGGCATTAGGAACTCATTTTTGTTTGACAAATTTAAATTATGTAGTTACATCAATTATTGCAGTATTGGCTTATCGTTATCAAACTTAATCTGGAAACTTTTTTTTATTTAAATCATTTTAAATTTAAATTAAAAAAAATTAAATTAATTTTTCAACTTCATTTTTTTAAATTAATGTGAAATTTGATTTGTAAAAATTTTCAAATTATTTTTTTCATTTAGGTAATTTTAAAAAATATATTGCTCTCCTATTTTATGCCTTTTTCTACTTAATTTTCTATTTAATGGAAAATTTAATATCAAAAATTAAATTAAATCATAAAGTGAGATTTTTAAACGTTTTTGCTAGATTAGGAAAAGTTTATTTTGAACAATTAAAAATATTTGAACCCATCTTGAATTAATTTTATACTTACAATTCTCTTAAACCAATATTTCAATAAGTTTTATTTTGGTTCGAATTGTTATGTACCTGAACAAGGAAATGATGAAAACAATAATTAGAAAATTTCTTCAAAGGCTTGCCAAAATCATTCCAAAGTCTTTAAAAAATGATTTAAATAAAATAAATTACTGTACTATTTTTTTAACCTTTTAAAATATTTAAATACCTCAAAGTAATTTAAATCAATTTCAAAAAGAAAAGTATTAAAAAATCTTTTACTTATTGTTTAGAAAAATTGATGTTATTCAATTAAAAAAATTAATATTTTACTAAGATTTGGTGACTAGACCAAAACATTATGACCAGTTCAATGATTATCTTGGTCGAATTTTCTGTGAAACTGGTCAACTGATTGAAACTGGTCTTCTGTGACCAGTGTCACAGATCAACCTATTAATTTAGCAAAATGAATTTAAAAGTTGAAAAAAATTGTCGAATAATGAGAAAATTTATGAGCTTTTTTTTTCTTAAGACGGCTGGAGATTTAATGAACAAGTTTAAATTGATTTTTGTTATCTGAAGGAGCTTTAGCTCGTCACAGATAAACAAATAAATAAATAAAACGTATACTTGTTTTTAGGCTACACCTTCAAAAAAAATTAAATTAATGACTTTTTACTTAAAAAAACATTTTTGGTTCAATAATTTTAGTTATTTGGTATTCACTGATATGATGAATAAAAACTTTTATCTTGAATGTCAACCCAGTTGCTTTGATTAGTTTTTTTTTTATTTATTTTGAATATGGTATAGATAAAAATAAATAAATAATTAAATTAAAAAGTTTGTTGCTAATTTTTTTTTTAATTATAATCATTTTTTCTTAAAATATCCAAAATGGATCTAATTCTGATAAGATTGGATTTTTATGAATTGTCCGAATTAATATTAAAGGAATACAACTGGAAAAATAACTAGAAGGAATTTTTTCTTTGTATTTGCTGAATTTTTTAAAAATACTTATTAAGAAAAAGCAAATAATTTTATTTTAATAAATATTCTAATCCTTAAATTTGTTATTTTTTAGCATATTTAACATGCATAACCTAAAAAATAATTATTTTATACCCAAATTTTTTTTTTAAAAAATTCAATTTTAGAATTACCTAAACAAAATTTTCAATAAAGGTTGTTGAAATCAAATTTTAATCTAATGACAAGTTTGTCTTGATTTTTCATTTTAAGCATTATTCGATTTTGCTTTTAAAATATTAACAAATTTTTTTACAGTTTTTGAAAATTTTTATTTAGGAATACTAGGAATAAGCTGTTGCCAAAACAAATAAGAAATTATATAAAGTTATTTTAATTTTAAATATAGATTGTTTAAATTCGATGTTTTTCTGTTTGAAATTCTCAAAAGGTAAAAAATTTTAATTAAAAATTTTCACATTATCGTCGCAATTTATTCATTTCTAAAATAATTGAACTTCTATCAATTTTAATCGTGAGTCTTGGTTTGATTATTTTTTGATACCAAAGTAAAGGAAATTAATTATTAACTCCATTAAATTGTTAGTTAACACTTTTAGAACTAAATTTATCATTTTTTTCAACTATTTGTGTTGATAATCAAATAATAAGGTGTTTTTATATCCATTTAGTTTTTTAATAAAAGATGTGCTTTCTTGGATGATGTGGCGAAAGAAAGGGGTCCAAAGAAGAATGGGTATTAAAAAAAATATTAGATGATGAGGTAGATGGTTTTGTTAAATAAAATAAGCCTAAATACCTGAAATATTTGTTTATTTTGTTATGTAATTTTGTTTATTTAATTAGTAAAAAAAATTAAACTAATTAAAATTTTTCAGATTTAAATACAAAATGATTTAGAAAATTTGAGAATTTATAAAACATTCTTAAAATCTGCAAGTCTGCAAAGCACTAAATGTATTAGAAAATATATAAATTATATTATAAATTGCAGAGTTTTTGCATAGACTAGGTGGTACAAGGTTTTCATCAGCTGATGGATTTTGCAGAAAAATTTTTTTTAGACTCATAATAAAAAAGTTGTTTCATTTTAAATTTATTTTTTGTTTTTTGTTCCGAAATTCACAAAGCAATAGATTGTGAATCCCTAAATTTAGTTCATTCAAAAAATCGAAAAAAATATATTTGGTAATTTTATCAGTGGGGTCACCACAGTTGGCTTTTGGTGTTTTGGCAAAAAAATAATTAATTGAGGATATTAACTAAAAATAATCTGTAGAATCATTCATCTTTTTTTTCTGTTTTAAAGAATATATTTTAATAGTTTAATCATAAAATTTTATGTGGGATTTAAAAAATGTAAAAACCATTTGACAAATCACTGATTAGGATGATTATATTTTTTAATTATTAATTAAAACAAAAAAATTCTCAATTCTGTCAGACTATTAGAAAATTTATTTTTTTATTTTTGCTTTGAAAATTTATCTAACGTGTTCGTTTTGTTACGTCATCGCTTTGACGAATAATTAGATTTTATTATGCTAAAATGTTTACTTATTTTATTCAAAAATTGTAAAATTCTTAAGAATAAATATTTTAGCTAAAAATTTTGAATTAACCTTTTCCAAAGTAATTAGTTCAAAATTCTGCTAAATTTCAGTTTTATGGTCACTAGTTCATTTAAGGTATCGTGTAAGTTAGGGTTAGTGCTAAATCTATGATGATTCTGAGCAAATAAAAGCCTCTCCATGTCACAGTGATTAGAAAAAGAAGCTTTCAATTCATTTTTTGGTTATTTTTATTTTTTTATTAGTTGTTAGATTTTTAAAAATAGGTTCGTTTTTTAAAAATTTTTGGTATTTTAAAACTAGGTAAAAATATTGATCTATAAAAGAATTAAAAATATGGCAAAAGAATTTTTCGAGTTTGTAGTGGGAGCACACAAATATCTTTTTCACAATAGACTAAGCTTGTGGCCTAGCATGAAACACGGCGGAACGTGTCACATTCAAAAACCTCAAATTTTTAGGCCAAAAGCTAAACAAGGAAAAAAATGTATTTAAACAATTTACTTTTGAAGTTTAAACAAAATGTAAAATGCTATTTATTATGATAAAAATATGTCTAAATATATTAATCCACCACACAAGCAAATTCGTCATTTTTCTTAATTAAAAAAGTAAGACAACATTTTTTTGTGTTTTAAACAATAAGATAAGTTAATTTTCTATTAAGAAAAAATTTTAAAAAAAATTATTTTTGAAAAATAGGAGAATTGTTTAATTTATTTGATTTCAAGACTAAAAAACGAAAATATCAATCAACAGACTTAAAAAATTAAATATCCGAGATTTTTTTTAAACAGGAATTGATGAAAAAAAAGAATATTTTATAAGCCATAAACATTTAAAGATCGTTTCAAAATTCAGCATTAATATGTAATGCTGAATATAAAACCATTTGCTCTACTGGACTCCTCGTCTCCATTCATTGTTTAAAAAAAATGACTGTCAAATACAACTTTTTTTATTTTTTTCTTGACTCTAGTTTTGAATTTGGTAGTACTTCCAAAACTTGTCTGACAAAATTTGGTAATTTTAAAAATAACCACCTAGTGTGATTTAAACAAAAATTAAAGTTTCATTAAGTAGTAGTAGTAGTAGTGTAAACTGCAGCTTGGAGTCAACCAAGCAGAGCTCTAATGAGCTATAGCAGTCGCTTCAAATCGTTTCGCCATCCAAACATCAAGTTTTGCTTTGAAACTGTTTGTATTCCTTGAGTTGATAATTTCTTCCGGTAGTTTATTCCAATCATTGACAACCCTGTTAATAAAAGAGTTAAATCTAGGAAGACAACTCCTAACTAGCTCTCGTGTAAGATTCTGTCTGTGTCTCCTCAACTCATATCTTCTATTATCCATCTTGGTGTTTTAATTATAATTGATCCCGTTGGTAAAATTCACAATCTCTATACCATTAACTCTCTTAAACATTTGAATCAAATCGCCACGTACTCTTCTTGTTTTCAAGTCGGTTATTTTAACTTTGATAGTCGTTCCGAGTAGTCTAAATGACGCAGTTCATGAACTAATTTAGACGCTCTTCTTTGTACTTTTTCCAGCAGATTCACATCTTTTTCAAAATAAGGACACCAAGAGCTAATCGCGTATTCTAAGTGCGGTCTGACAAGTGAACAGTATAGTAACCTAATCAACTCGAGCGTAGGGAATTTAAACGATTTTCTTATCATTCCTAATAAACGATTTGCTTTCGACGTTGCGTTTTTTACTTGAGTGTCCCATTTCAAATCATCACATTTAATCAAATTTTTTTTTATTCAAAAAAGAACAAGGTAGCTTTTTAAAAATTGGATTATCCAAAAGTTATGACTATGTGAAAAAAGCAAGTTCAAAAAATTAAGTGTTAGGAACAGAACTAAAACTCAGGGTATCAATTATTCTACGGTTGTTCGATCAGGTAAGGCTTATCTATTTTATTTACTAACAATTTTATTTTAAATTACATAAAGCCAGGTCTGATTACGATTATACCATTTGTTTTAAAGTATAATGATAAAATTCTTGAAAGAGCTGAACAAATGACTTGAAGTCATTAAATAATTTTTTTTGTTTAATTAAATATTTTTTAATTTAAACGTAAACAGCTGTCTTTTCTTGTGTTACATTGAACGTGAGGTGTTGTATTTAAGAATGATCCGTGAATTTAAAGGATCAATCGACTCCATTTATTTAAAAAAATATCAATCAAGATTTAAAAAAAAAAATTTAAGCAACTTTAACACACAGAAGGAATGATAAAATTTTTAATTATTCTGAAAAAAAACAAAATTTAATTTAGTACAAGCTTGATTTCCATTAGATAAAACATATTTCTTCTAATAAAAAAAAAAAGTTATAATTTGTTTTTACCTCATGAAGTGAGGTTGAAGTCGAACTGTTATAACTTTCTAAATTGATTTCAATTAACTGTTTCAATGCTTGTTGATACTATGAAAATAAATTTTTTTTAGCTAAATATTATTTCATAATATATCGATAAATAGTTTCTTTTAATTTAAGAGAAAAGAAAACGGCGATTAATTACATTTTAACTAAAATTACTGACTAAACAAAAATCATTTTGCTTATTTTTCATAACTGATATTATTCGTATTAATTTTCTAAATCGTAATAAAATTAGTGTAGGTTGGCAGCCCTGGAAAGACCGTCTAAAAGTTTGGTCTCTAAAAAAGATTGTCTGAAAAGACCGGTCTTTTGGACCGTCCGTTTGTAAATGACCGGTCCTATTCAAATGAACTTTCTAAAAGACCGGTCTCTGGCCCGTTTAAGTATGGCATGTATCGTATTAAAATATAAAAAGATAAGTAAAATTTATTATTTATAATTCAATTTAACATAAAAATGATTCATTTTCAAAAATAAATATTATTTTTTCTACTTTTTCTAGTGAAATTTTATTTATTCTTTTCTAAACTTGATAACCTGTTGATTAAAAAAATCTTTCTGATGCTAAACTTAGTATTACATTAAGAGTTCAAAACTGTTACAATTAAAAAAACAGATATAAAATAAATAATTATATACAAAAGTCAATTTAATATTTTATATAATATGTTTCTGTTCCAAATAAAAATAAGACCGGTACAAGACGGACGGTCAGGACTGATTTAAAAGACCGTCCTTCTTTGGACTGTCTGTCTAAGAGACCGTCCATCTTGACGGTCAAGACCGTCTGACTAGGCCAAAACTTATTATAAATTTAACTTGATTTTATTAAAAAAATCTAAAAATCAACTCATCTACATTTAAGTTGATTTTTAGTATTTTTTTTGAGCCAAAGAAGGCTATTTTGGCTGTACAATTAAAAAAAAATTTTTTGGATTAGAACAATATTTAGATAATTTAAAATATTATGGTATGAATTTTGATAAGAAATATGTTTCTTATTAAAAAGCCTTGGAAGGCAAAAAATTAATTTTTTTTTAAAGTTAATTAAAAATTGGGAAAATTGGCATCAAACTTGATTTTTATAATTAGTTCACATTTTTGTATTAACTAATTAATTTTATTAGAAGAAAAGCATTTTTATGTTCGTCTAGTAAAATTGGTAAAAAATCAGAAATTTTATGAATTAGCAAATGCCAAAGAAAACTATATTTGACAATGTAAACTTTACGTGAATTTTAAAACTGATTTTAGTTATTTTTAGGAAGAAAAAAGTTTAAAAAAATCCAAAAAAGCAAAAAACAATAAATATTAAATATTTTATTTTTATCATCAAATTTTAGGATTCCTAATTAGCGATCTTACCATTCAATTTCGATCGGAAGCAAGGATGCTTCCGTGGCTCCAACAGTGAATAGCGTCAGAGTTAGATAGATTTAATGGAATCAGCTCCACACTGCAAAATGGCGGTGATGGGCTCAGACACTATATGTTAGGTGTCGCAGCAAGAACTACTTCTACTTCTAAATTAAAAAAAATTCCGAAAAATTGGAAAATTTTTTTCACTAATTTACAAAAAATTGTCTTTAATTTTTCCTATTTAGCGTAAAATAATGTAGTTGGAACTGGCTTAAAAGTAACCTATTTCGAAATCTTTTTTAATCCTTAATAACTCTATTGGTAGCTTCTAATCAATTATTTGGAACAAATAAATGTGCACCTTCAAACCATTCTAAAGAGGTATAGACAATGAAAATATTTAAAAGTAAAAATCTTTTCTGTACTTTTTGTACTTTTTCTAAAATTTTATTTATTTGGCCCTGTTCCCTTTTGTACTTTTTCATATTAAAAATAAAGATTATAAATATTTAAAATTTTAATTATTAATATTAATTTGAACTAAAATTTCTCTTATCTTTAACATACCCGAATCCCTAAACCAGGGCTCAGCCCCGGACCTTGTATAATTTTTTATTATGGTTTGGAGAAAACTGCATTGGAGAAAGAAAAGCCTAAAAAAAAGCGGAAGACCTTCAAAATCTAAAAAATAGTTTTAAATACTGTAAAAATTAAATAAAAGACTTATTTTTTTTTGAGTGTAAAAATCATTTTTTATTTGATTTATAAATAAATTTATTCATTTTTCAAAAATTGAGTACTTTTGATCAGGAATTTTTTTTTGGGTGTAGAAAGCAGATTTTTTGTTGTCAAAAGGTTTTTACCTTAAAATACTGATAAAGTACAAAAAGTACAAAAAGGAAAACGTTTTTTTAATAGTTAAATCTCATTGTATATCCATGATTCTAAATGCAAATTAATCTTGCCTATTTTTTCTACTCCAGCTAATGAGGATTCCTTGAAAAAAAAGATTCATATCCTCCATTTTTTAATGTAACTTACTGCTAAACCAAACAGGTAGAAAATGCTATCTTTACCAGTAGTTCCTAAGATTAAAATAGAAAATCCTATGCCAAACTATGATTTCCCAAGTCAGAAATTAGGAATTTTTTTTTATTTTAATTAAGTCACCATTACGAATAATTAAAACTCTTAATAATTTTTTTTTTAAATATTTTTATTACAAACTCTTTTGATTTTTTTACACATGAATTGAACATTTAAATACTTGGTTATTTAAATAAATACCCATTTAATATTTTAAGTACTCAAATTATTTATCTAGTATCGAAATTGATTTTTAGCTAGATACCCAATTTTATTAATAAATACCGATTTAAAAAAAAAGCACTTTTTGAATAAAATTTAATTACTTTAATAGCCAATTTTTCTCTTTAAATTAAAAATAATTTTCCAAATATTTCTAATTATTTTTCACCAACTTTATCAAAAAATATCTTGAATTTTTATTTATGTTTTGCAATGGGTTAAAGTGAAAATGGAGATACACTGGCCAAAAATTAGTCATAGAACGCAAATCTGGGATTAAATTTAAACTTAGCGTAGGCTTTTTCGACTAAAATTAGTCATTTTCTTACGAAATAAAGCGAATTTAAATTTGCAATAGACCAAATTTAAAATTTCGAACCCTGCATTTGTTTTCAACACTCGCAAAATTTGTTAAATTTAGCCAAAAAAAAAAAAAAAAAACATTTTTTATCATTTATTATAGCATAAAAATTAATTTCTCTTTAGGCACTCTAGCAAACCCGCTGATTAGATAACTGCTTTATTTAGACACTTGTAAACATTGTTTTTAAATGTTTTTTCTCTTGTTAAATTGAACATTGTTTGAGATTTTGATCAGATATGGGGTTTCTTTTCTCCAAACTTTGGAATTTGTTCACAAATGAAGAGCACAAAATCATAATTGTTGGCTTGGACAATGCAGGTAAATTGCTACTTTCTGGTCATTTTGGTCAACTGAGCATTACTTAAAGGCAAAACCACCATTTTGTATCAATTTCTGATGAATGAAGTGGTGCACACGTCGCCTACAATAGGCTCCAACGTGGAAGAAGTGGTCTGGAAGAATATTCACTTTTTGATGTGGGACATTGGCGGTCAGGAGTCTCTGCGCTCGTCCTGGAGCACCTACTACACTCACGCTCAAGTACTAAAATTATAAACAAAAATAAAAAACTATTTTTTTCTAAACTAAAGTTTGTAATTATGGTTGTTGACAGCACTGACAGGGAAAGACTGCCGATTATAAAAGACGAGCTAATGAAGCTGTTGGCGCACGAGGATCTGCAAAAATCGTCACTGCTGGTATTTGCCAATAAGCAGGATATAAAAAATTCAATGACTGCTGCCGAAATATCTGAGCATTTGAATTTGACGGCGATCAAGGATCACGGCTGGCATATCCAGGCGTGCTGTGCCCTCACTGGTGAAGGTCTTTATCAGGGCCTGGAATGGATAGTGTCCAATTTAAAAAAATAATTTTTTTAATTTTGGATAAGTGTAAATATTTTATACAAAAATTATTCCAGTCAAATCGAATTCAAAATTAAGGCTTAAGATGGAATTTGAGAAGAGGCGTTTAAAGGTGAACATTCTTGACTTTGATTTGTATATTTCTTCTTTTTTTTTTTTTTTGTAGGCAACTTAAATGTGTCGTTTTTGAAGTTCATTTTTGTATGAAAAAATTTTTTTTTCTCTGAATTTTTATTAATAAATTTTAAAATGTTTTTAATTTTAATTAATGTTCTGGATTAAAAAGTCAATTTTTTCAAATATGCTTTCGACTGCTTTAGGTAAAAAAAGATCAATAATCAAATAATGAATAATAAATTTTTTCTTTGAGACAGCTTCTGAGCAATTGGTAAATTATGCAAAAAATATTAAATAACTATTATTCAAAAGATGACGTTGAGTTTTTATGATTAAAAAATTATTTAATTATAGCGTTAAATAAAGTGAAGTAATTTTGAGTTTTTAACCTTGATGAATTTAGGTAAATCGCCGAAAAACCATATATTCTAATGTTACTGAATAATAATAAGAAAATTCAATCAAATTAAATTATAATGAATTTATTATGAATACTAAATTTAAAATTTAAACAAATTTTTGTAATTGATTTAAAAAAAAAAATTATTTAAAAAGTATAACATTAAAATATTTTAATTAAATTCTTGCAAATTTTTTTCACAATCTGTCAAATCAAATTGATATTATTGAATATAGAAAAATTTAATGCTGTAAACTTCAACTTTTAAAGTTTTTTCACCATTAGCTTGGTATATTGGTAATATATATAAAGTTAAAGTTTTTTTACATTTTGGTAAGATTGTTTAGTAAAAATATAAAAAAACCTAATCAAAAATTAAATAATTAAATTTTTTTTAAAACTTTTTTATTATCTAACTGAAAGAGCTTAGGCCCAAACAGAAATACAAAAAAATAAATTGAATATGTATAAAAATCTAATTTAATCAGTTTTCGACTCCACTCGTTTAATTTTTGTAATGGTATCCAACAAGATTTTTGAAAGAATAGAAATTGTTAAAAGTATTTCAGCAAAGTATTTCTTAGATAAATTTTTATAAGATTTTAACTCGACAAAATCGTCGAGGTTCGTCTTGACAAGTTTTTTTGCACGATACATTAAAAAAATTTATTAAAAAAAATCAAATTGTAAATTTAAAAAATAATTCTCTCAGCTCTTTCAACAAAAAATTTTCCCCATCAATGACAATAAATCCGTAATATTTTTTCTATGTCTTCTAAAAAAGTAATTATCTTTATTTAATTATTAAATTTTAAAAGAGCACCAGATTTTCAACAGACAACACAACTCTTCTAACATTTTCTGGACATTTTTTTTACCATCCACCTTACCCGGCACTTGAAATGGTTGTTCTTCTTAAACCAATGCTTCAAGAGTTTAAAAAAAATAAATAATCAATTACAGTGCTTTTATAAAAGGTGCAGAATGGGCTAAAATACACAGTTTTACGTAATCTAACGTGAATAGTCGGTAAGGATATGTAATTTCACGAAAAATTATCTAAGCTTACATTAAAACAAGTAATTTTTAGTAAAGTCGTCCTAGAATGCTTAGGGACAAAAAAATGAGGATTTTGGTAAGAAAAATATAAAAATGTCTATTATCCTAAATATTTAATTTATTCTATTTTGTTAAATTTTTAAAAATTCAATATTCTTTACCGCTTTTACTTAATTTTACGTAAAATTACAAAATTAAAATTCAAACAATCTTTAAAAAAGTTAAAATAAAAAAATCTTAAGCGAAAAATTTTGTTAAATATATCCACTATGCTGGGGAACAAAGTTAAATTTTCTAAATATTGATTTTATTCTAACTTCAGATAAAAATTCATATAATTTTCTATCAAAATAAAGATTAAACAAATCATGTTTAATAAAGTTTGATTATTTATTATTAAAAAAGTTATAAAAAATACTTTGTTATTTAAATCAAAAACTAAACATTTTGATTTGAAATTTACATTTGATTTTGAACTTCAATTTGCTAATTTTTCATTAAATTTTATATAAAATTCAAGTTCCTTTATAAATTTAAATTAGTTTAAAATTTTAATTTAAAAGTAGATATTTTTCGAATTTAATTTTAAAAAAATGAATCATGTAAAATTCAAATTTTTCTAATATTCAAGATTTTATTCGAATACCATTTTTTTAGTATTTTAAGATTTATTCAAGTTTCAATTTGTGTATGATATGTTATGTCAAGTTTACTTTCATATATTAAATTTTTTCCTTTTACTGAACTTTAATAGATTTAAATATTTTAATTGATTTTAATGAAAATTCACTTTTATAGACAAAAAAATTTCCTCTTTTAATAAATTATAATTCATTTAAGTGGAAAAATAAAACTTTTTTAATTTGAATGAATGGATATGAAAGTTATAAATTTGAATTTTTGCATTAACTTAGCCTGAATTATTGGCATCTTGAAGTTAAAGATCAATTCAATATATCATTTCAATTTAAAGAGTTTTTTCATTTGATATTAATATTAATCTTTGAATTAATTGAAAAATTTTTAATGTAAAATGCTTTACATGTTATGTATATTTAAAAAATAAAAAAAAAATTTATTCCAAAAATATTTGTAGAAACAATCGATACTTTTATTTTATTATTTATTTTGAATTTTAATATTTGAAATTCATTTTTAATGTTTTATTTTAATTTTGAGTGCTAAATCCAAAACTTTTGAAATAAAAAATTTCAAAATAAACTCTACAAAAAATCAATTTATAAAAAGTTAAATTTTCAAATTGATTTTATCAATGAATTTAGAAAAGATTTTTTTTGATTATTTAATTTTTTTAATCTACATAACATGTAAATCATATTATATTAAAATTATTTAAATAAATTTAAAGGTTAATTTTAATATCTAAAGATAAACTCTTTGAATTGAAATGATATTTTGAATTGATCTTCAACTTCAAGATGCCGGATTATTAGAATTATTGATTGTTTTTGATAAATAATTTAGAGATCAACATGTGTAGTAATGTTTAGTATTTATTTCGTAAAAATTGTCAATATCATTAGATTAATTAAGTTTTAAAATTTCTAAATGATGGTCCAACTTATCTTGCTTTCCAACTTTCATGCCTTTTTCGGGTCTAGGTAATGTGACTTTAATGTGACCGGCCGTTCACAACTTTCGTGACCTAAAATTATGTGATCAAAAAATTTTAAAAGTGATCTCATTTTTTTTAAATTGATCACATAATTCATTTAATGGTCACAAAATTTTTTTCTGGTTCACATTATTCTATTCTTGATCACAAAATTTTTCTTTTGATCACATGATTATGTAAAGTAAAATTTGCTAAAAATTACAAACTGTTAAGATCACTGAATGAAAAAAAACTAAAACTAAAAATTTGTGATTATATCATGACGAAGTAAATTTCAAAATCTTTATTTAAGGACAGGATTTTTCAATTACTGAAGCTTTATTATTTTTAATTGAAATGAATAACCAAGATATTTTAGAACTAAGTTCTTGAGTAAAAAAATTTCAAAAATTAAAATTTTTGATTTATTTTTTTTATAAAAATAAAACATTTCTTTCAAAATTTTTTATTTAAAACCAGAAAAAAATTTATTCAGTCTACAAACAAACAGATTATTGTTTTTTGGAAAATAATTGAGCTAAATGAAATATTTTAAATTACATAAAATTGTCTGTTAAAAAAATATTATTATTCTTGATTAAAAATTTCTTGTAATAGTCTCGGGTCACAAAATTTTTTTCTTGGTCATATTTTTTCATTTTGGACCACATTATTTGACAAAATTTTTTATTCTTTATTTATGATAACATAATTTCAGGTCACGAAAGTTGTGAACAGCCGGTCACATAATAACCTAGACCCCCTTTTTCTTTTTATAATTTTATTTTTAGGTAATAATTTTTCATTTTTTTAAAAAACATAAAAACACAAAAAAAAAAATCTTATTTTTATTTTTTTATTTTTATTTTTTTACTTCTCCTTAAAGGAGGTTAATTCAATTCAATAAATAAATAAATGATGGTTTTGATCTTAAAATTTGATCTGAAACTTTATTTTGTCATTTGATAATTGTTCCATTTTTGCATTAAATACTTCAAATGAGAATTGCATTAAATAAATTTGGCATTAATTTACCAACTGCCCTCAAATCCTGTTAATAAAATTCAAAATATGGTATGATGAGGCTAAGCCCTCAAATGGTTGCAATGCTTTACTTTTATTAAATGAACAATAATTTTTATTTCTTTATTTTAAAAATAAATGTTTTTGTTCCATAACAAAATATAAAATTAAATTAATTACAAAATATAAAATAAAAATTTTGAGAAAAAATATTTCACTTGTTTACAACGACTGTACTAGACTATTGAATCACAATTCTACCTTGGACTTTAAGTCGACTATATAATCAAGAACAGACTGCAAAATTTGCAGGTCACTGATAGTCTTGGAGCTGTTCAAATCCAAATTTTGAAGGTCCTCGATTTGCTGCATCAAATTGGCCGAATGTTCACTCGAGTACAAAATTTTGTCAATTTTTTCCTCCTGGTCAATCTGCTTCAAATTGGGCACCAGACTGATAAACTTGACCAGATACTCGTTCATCTGGTTCATCTCGTCCAAATTCTCAAAATCAGTGTCTTCTCCGTTTACGCTCATCTTTTCTACAATTTTCAATCTAAACGAATTAGCTCAGTATTTATAAAAGATTAGTGTTAGAGCATTTTGTTAGCATCTGTTTATAATTCCATGACATGTTCTAAATTGATTATAAAGTACTGAGAAAAATATGTTTTTAATATTTTTGTTTCATACTTTTGTTGTTTAAACAACAAATTAACAACAACAACAACAAAAACAACATGGTCATGGATTGTTTTCATTCGAAACATAAGGTGTTAGATCTATCGATTAAACTAAATATTTATAAGCTTTTTGTTATAGATGATAAAGCTATGAAATGTGTGCTCTAGGCCGTTTCAGTTCAACTATTTTATCAGATAACACGTTACGTCACAAAGACAAGCACAGCCCGCAAACAAACATTTGTTTTAAATGCTTCACCAAATAAAACAATCGGCCCCTTTTTATTCAGCGAATTAACCTCAACGATAACCAAACAACAAGACTTCGAAACAAAGCACACATTCATCTGTGAAACAAAGCACAGATTTTTTTTTTTTCAAAAAAAAATAAAAAATTATTTTAGAAAACAGCAAAGAAAAATTAGAATAATAATTGTCGAAATTAAAAATTAGCATTTTAAAGTAGATTTTTTTAAAAATTCTATTGCACTAATTTTGTCTTATTTCATTTAACTTTTATTGGTATATTGAAGTTTGAGATCTAGATCAAAAGATCAAAATTAATAAAAGTGTGAAAGGGCTGATTTACTAAGCTAGATCAGTTGTTAAGCACTACTCTACTTGTTGATAGATATGATATATTATGGTTAATTAATATAATATAATATTACTTGGTATTACTATGCAACTCTAATTAATAGCTTGGAGACGAATATGAATTAGAGATGGTATTTAAAAGAAACAGAATTTTGGTTAAGTTGTCGTTCTGTTTGTATTAAATAAAACGATTTAAAAAAAATCCAATCTCTTCTTGGTACAATGAATACAAAGAAGAAAATCACACTAGAACAAAGTAGATAAAAAAATTTTTCCAAAGCAAATACTTGACATGTCATGTCGAGTTTATTTTCATAATTAAAATTCTAAAATGTCCCTTTTATTGAACAGCAATAGATTTAAATATTTTAATTGATTTTTAATGAAAATTTACTTTTAAAGACAAAAAATGTTCTCTTTTAAAATTTACAATTCATATAAGTGGAATAAAAAATATTTAATTTTGAATGAATGGATAAAAAAGTTAAAAATTTGAATTTTTGAATTAACTTAACCTGAATTATATAAATTATTGACTGTTTTTGTCAAATAAATGAGAGATCAATCATTTTGATGTTAATTTGATAATGAACCATCATTAGACATAACATGTTTAGTATTTATTTTTTAAAAATTGTCAAAATCATTAGAT
The DNA here is from genome assembly GCA_010279815.1 of Brachionus plicatilis. NCBI lineage: Eukaryota > Metazoa > Rotifera > Eurotatoria > Ploima > Brachionidae > Brachionus > Brachionus plicatilis. The sequence goes on from QEOQ01000246.1 coordinate 877,942, forward strand.
TAATTAAATATTAAAATTTTATTCTTTTTTTGTCTTGCTTTCTTGAAGTTTCAACATTTTAAAAACACATGTCGCAAGCTTCTAGGTATTGTGAATTATGGAACAAATTATAATCAAAAAATTGAAATTACTCTTTTAAATAAATTATTAATTTAATTTTTTAAAAAAATTCTTAATTTTTTTTAATTAACAAACCACATAATTTTTATTTAAGCATTTTTGAAATAAAATTTTTTTTCTAATTTAATATTTAAATTAATGCAACAAAAAATACTTGATTTTTAATTTGGAGAAGAATCAAAATTTTTAAAGACCCTCTTTAATTAAGAGAAATTTTTTTTTTTAAATTTTTAGAAATTTATCAAAAACGAAGAGAAAAGAGAAAATAAAAATAGAAAAAAAAATAAAAGGAATAATAATTATTGAAATTAAAAGAAAGTAATGAATATTACATTAAAATTTAAACATTAACATTTTAATTTAAAAAAATATCGGATGCTGCTCAACTCTTGTCTTAAATTTATTAATTTTTTATTTTAATTTTTTTTTTTGTCTTTTTTTACATCGTCTACAAGGCGTTCATTGAAGAAATAAATAAAAATAAATAAATATTCGAATTTCAATTATTAAACAAAATCTTAATTTAGTGACTTTCTTTGCTTGATTTTTAATTTTCAGACCAGAACAAAAGAAAAGAGGTATTGAATAGTCGTAAATCTTATAAAAATTTTATATTTAAATTCTCAATTTAAAAAAAAGAGGATTTAAAAGAGTGCTTTTTTTTTTAAGTGCGTAATATCTAATACTTTTAACTATTGATCAATTGATTATATAAATTAATTGAGTCTTAAGGATTTTTTTTTACAACTAAAAAAATTTCAAGGTTGCAAATATTACTCGTCTATTTACTGATAATAAATAGCCTAAAAAAATTTATGCTAATTCATAATCAAAAATTTATTTTTTGTTATTACTAAATATTTATTAAAGTAAACTAACAATTAATAGTTTATTTTAAAACTCGTACTAAAGTACCTAAAAACTTGTAGATTAAAATTTAGAGTCTTTTAACTACAATTAGCATCCAACCTTATGAAAATTAAAAAAATTTTTTACTTACAAAATTTTTTAATTCTCTTACAATGGATCTCTTGTCACAGTCAAAATTTATCTGAAAAACACTTTCCAAAATTGGTCGAAAAGATTGAATTTCAAGAGGCTCTGAATTCGACTGGGAATATGAACAGAGAGTATATCACAAGTCACACACTGCTTGCAAGTGAATACAATTACTAATTATTATTTTCATATAAAATGCATAAATAATTTACACATATTTTATTTTTCATGTAACATAATTTTAGTAATTTTTATTATCAATGAATGAAAATGAAATTTTGTCTTGTGATAAAGTTTTTATTTTGCAAAAATCCTGGCCATCATATTCAAATATTTAGTCTTATTTGATTTTAAAATCTAGACATCGATATATTGAGTTTTATCTATAAACAAAAATAGGTAAACAGATGGTACTTGAGAAAAATCTTAGCTTTTCACAAATGTTCTGCATATGGACCAATTCTCTTGCTTAAGCGTTGATTTAAAAGGCTTTATTGAGCCGATACGAACCTACAACTAATGTTCAAAATCATATTGTTTTTTAATGAATTAATAAACACTCTTTAAGATGATGGACAAATAATCAATCGTTCCACAATGTTATCTAAAAATTGGTCTGATTAAGTAATAAAAAAAAATCTGGAAATCTGGAAACTTATGTTCATAGAAATTAAATATAATATTTGAAACCATAGTGATATTTTATTTGTCTGATTGTCTAAAGAGTTTGGACAACAAAATTACATCGGAATTGTCTTTTACAATAGACAATAGGGAAAAAATTAATTTAAATTTTTTAAGCTAATTTAGAGCTCACTTGTCAAATATTCAAAGCAGTTCTGTGGAACAAAAAACTTGACACATGTTACATAGAACCCATTTTAACAAAAATATATTCAAACACGTGACAAATAGAGAAAATACTGAGTCGCATGTTGTTCGAATTCACAGATGTTGATGGGAATAGGAAGATGTTGTAATCTCTTGTTTACATTTCTTAAAAAAATTTTTTTTTTTAGAAATCAACAAAAAAACAGAAAGAAAAATTGAAATAAAAAATCTTTTTTAACTACTTAATAAAATTGATATATTTTCTAAATGTTAAATGAAAAATTTTGTTTTTTTTAAATGAATTTTTTCTGCAAAAGATTAGAAGACATTTAGATCAGACCCAAAATTAATTTTTTATCCTAATCTTATAAATTAATATTTTTATTTTTTTTAAAATAAAATTTTTTAGCTATGTATAAAATACTTTAATAAATTTTATTTTCAAATATTTTAAACACTATCACTGGATTAGTTAATTATTTAGCCATGATTATTTACGCTAGAAAGTACCAGACTGGTTTTTAAGTCACAGTTTAAATTAAAAGTTATAACTTGACTTAAATTTTTTTTTCTGAAGTCAAAACTTCGAAAAAAAAATAATAAAAATTCTAAACATTTATTCTAACTGTCAAAAACTTGTTCTGCAAATGAAACAAAGTGAACAACTTTTGTTTCACCTCCTGCTGAAGTCTTCAAAATCTTTGCAAATTAATTGCGTTTATTTTTAATAACTAAATTACTTCTAAATAGGATTTAATTTTGCAGACTTCCGCAGTAGGTGAAACAAAAGTTGTTTCACTTTTTTTACATGCAGAACAAGTTTTTGACATTTAGAACAAAAGTTATAAATTTTTTTAAAATTTTTTCTATTGTAAAAAAATTATCATCAGTTATTGTAAATTTTAAATTTAAATAACCTTGGAAGATTGAATGAGAGACGTAAGTATGATCATTCCCATACTAAAATATCTCAGTTCACTGATCATCTTACAGAGGAACCAATAATTACACAGATATTACATCGCCAAGTCAAGAGGCATTGTCTGGAATCCTTGGAACATTTGCAGCTTTTTAAGTTCATATTTTCACTTATTTTTTGCAATTTTTTTCGACCATTTTTGTACTGCAAATTTAAGCCCAAGTCTACAATCTAATTAAAAAAAATTTTTTCATCATTTTCATTTCTCATTTTTAAAACTTAAATTACATCAACAAAGTTCCAACAACAAAAAATTATTTTTGCATTAAAAAATTTCAATTTAAAATTATATTATTATTTAAGACTTTCTTTATTGGCATCTTGAAGTTGATGATCAATTCAAAATAACATTTCAATTCAAAAAGTTTGTCTTTAGATATTAAACTAAATCTTTGATTTAATTTAAATAGTTTTAATCTAACATGATTTACATGCAATGTAGATTTAGAAAATAAGAAAAAATTGAAAAACATTTTCTCAATCCAATAATAAAATCGATTTTAATATTTAAATGTATTAACTGATTTTTTGTAGAGTTTATTTGAGATTTTTTATTTCAAAAGTATTTGTGTTAGCATTCACAATTAAATTTTTTAAAAAAAATTCAAATAAAAAATTCCAGTAATAAAATGAAAATAAAACTTTACAATAAATCAGTTAACTAAATTGAAAATCGATTTTATTATTGAGAAAATGTTTTTTCAATTTTTTCTTATTTTCTAAATCTACATTACATGTAAATCATGTTAGATTAAAATTATTTAAATTAAATCAAAGATTTAGTTTAATATCTAAAGACAAACTTTTTGAATTGATCATCAACTTCAAGATGCCTCTTTATTCTAATTTTAATTATTTAATTTTTTGAAAAATTCCTTTATTAACTACAAAAAAGCACAAAATTATATTTTCTTAAAAAAGAACAGATAAAAGTCTCTAAAAATGTTTATCCCTCTCATATTTAAATAAATATTTTTAAAATGAGTTCATGATTTGATGATGTCGGCCAATATTAAATATTAATGGAAAATTATGGTGATTTGTAAAGCTGCCCTGTTTCTGCATTAGTCATTTAAATTTGCCCTTGGTGACCTTAAAAAATTTTTGATGCTTAGAAAAGGTTCTAGATCCAACAATTCATCGAATTGTTCGCTAAATGAAACTAGAAGTAGATGAAGCCGGAGCTTTATTTATAGGCTTTTTAATTTAGAAAAAAAGGTAAAGAGCAGAAACTCATTATTGTGTTTGAACAGCTTTAAAAACAAGAAAAAATCATTAATTTGACAGTGCAAAAATAAAATTCACATAGAGAAAACAAAAACAATGCACAATTGTTTTGCTATCTGTTTTTCATTTAAAATTTAAATACAAGAAAACCAAAAAAAAAAAGAAAGTTGCAACTTGAACAAAATAATAAAAACAGATTCAACTATTAATTGATACATATTTGATCAATTTTGATTGAAAGTACGATTTTAATTAATCGTATTTTGCCTACTTAGTCTAAAATACGGAAAGGAAGACGGGATCTGTTTTTATTTAGCTAAGACGATAGCAAAATATGTTGGCTTAAGCTATTCTGTTTCTGCTTTTTTTCGCATTGGTATCTTAAATATCCAAAAATTAAAACCATGCTTTATTTAAAACATTGTCTTAAGGTTGGCTTCTCTAACAAACACACACACACTCACTCAAATGAAATTTTACACTTTGCTTTAATTGAATACATCAATCATATCGGATATCGAAAAAGATAAAAATAATAACAATTGCAATGCAAAAACCATTTGCCATATGCTTTTTTTGTTCTAGAGAAAAATGCTTAGTAGAAAGTGATACAAAATGATAGATATGAAACTCAGCTGCTCACCTAGTTTCATTGTAATCATGTATTTTGCTTTTTTTTTTTATAGACAAATAATTTTTAATCAAAAACACAATTGCTGTTAATATCAATTGTTGAAAGTTATGTATTAGCATATCTTAATTGAAATATAACAAGCTAATAATAGACTTTAATAACTAGAGATTAGCTTTTTTGGAAGTTGTCGAATATTTTAAAGATAAGCTCTTCTGTACTAGAGAGCGATAAGATTTTTTATTTATTTCAACAACCATGAAAATTAATTAAACAGACAAAAAGTTGATAACACACTAAAAATTGACTCGCAGGTGTATACAATAAAAATTTAAAATACGAAAAAAATTCAGCGATAGTCTGTTATGTAAATTGTTATTCGGGCTCAGTACTATAAGAGCAGGTAATAAATTATCACATTTAAAATAGCAAAAAAAAAATTAGCACGTTTAAAATAGCAAGAATAAAATGGGTCTGGTTATTGACACTTACAACAAAATGCAAATTTACATAAGAAAATTTAAATATACGTAAGATCTTTTTACAATAAAGTAAAAGTTTCTAGTTTGTTGTAAAGTTCTTTATTTAAATGTATAAAAAACCGTTTTTTATACTTTTTAAAAAGGGACACAAATAAAATTATTTTAAATTGGTTTAATCATAACTTAATGGATTTGACTACCAAATGTATACCAGATGCGGATGTATACAAAATGCGTGAGACTCTGGATGTATTAGATCTTGATCATTTACTATATCATCATAATCAATTGCATGTTGATTGTTTTGAAATATTTTGTAAATGATACAATCACCACAACGCATAACTTTATATTGCACCGGGCATTTTATAAAAATTTCTTCGTTAATGTCCATAGTTTTATGACCTTTACATATACGAGTTTCTTGAAGCATTTTGTGGCGATCCAATTTACACACAACTTTAAGGTTACAATTTGTTTTTGAATGAGAAGAACGTACAGTGTTGTATGGTACTTCGTTAACTACGAAGACTCTGGATGCGTGATAGCATCATCAGCTATCAAGCTATCAGCTATATAACTTACTTTAGTGAGATGTTGGTAATGCAATGTAATGTTTGATTCACTAAATTTCAATTCAGGTATGTTTTAATTGTTGGCTGAGGCTGTGATTGGGTAGTGATGGAACATTATTCGAATTAAAAAAAAAATTTAAATAAATACAATTCTAAAAATGGATATTTAAATTGTATAAAACAATAATTTGTATTTTTTTAATAAATCATAAAGAATCAATTTTGGTTTGTATTGACAAAAAAATGATTTCATTATTATATTTGATTTTAAAGCTATTGTGAATTTCAAAAATAAATTGAACTAAAATTCTTCATTTTTTAAAAAATTAAAATTAAAGTTGATAAAAAATTTTTAAAAAAATACTGCAATTATTTTTTACCTAAAATAATTTTTCTCATGTAAAAAATGACAAAAAAAACGAATCAATAAGATTTAAATAGATTGTTAATTTGATTTAAAAAAAAAAAGAAAATAAAATAAAAATTTTATTTTAGGTAAAAAAGTGCAAAAAAGTATGTTGCACAATATTTCAGTATTTTTTCTAAAATTTTTTATCAACTTTAATATTAATTTATTAAAAAAAGAAAATATTTTGTTCAATTTGTTTTAGAAATTCACAAAACCATTTTAAAAATAATTTAGAATATACCATTAGTTAATAAATTATTAAAAAAATTTATTCGCAATCATAAATTGCATTAATTGCTAGTTAATAAAAACTATTTTTAAACTTTATTTAAAATTTGCTAGTTTCCGTTATGCAGGACTGCTCGGCCTGTTTTTTCCATAGACTATAATATAAACTAGATGGATTGGAAATCAACTGTTTGTGAGAACCCCTTTCGGCAACTTTTCCCTTCTCCAGGATAAATATTTCATCGGCATCGATTACATTCATCAATTTGTGCGCAATAAAAATGGAAGTGCGTCCATGGATCAACTTTTTCAACGAGGACATTATGATCTGCTCGGTTGTCGAGTTCAAATTTGACGTTGCTTCGTCATAAACAAAAATGTATGGATTTTTAAGCATAGTTCTAGCAATAGCCACCCTCTGCTTCTCGCCACCACTTAATTTCAGACCTCTCTCTCCCACCATAGTCTGGTACTTCTTGGGCATTTTTTCAATGGCATTGTGTAGGTCACACATCTCCGCCACTTTGTAAACATCCTCTAAATTCGTTTTCATATTGCCATAGTGAATATTGTAGAATATAGTCTCGTTGAAAAGGACTGTATCTTGCGGTACAATGCCAATCTTTTGCCTCAAGCTATCCAACGATACATTCCTAATATCCTGATCATTTATTAGTATCCTCCCTTCTAAAGGATCATAGAACCGGTATAATAGCCTCACAATAGTGGACTTTCCAGATCCACTTGCACCAACAAAGGCCACTTTTTTTCCAGAGGGCACTTCAAAGCTCAAGTCCGACAACAGCTCAGCTCCCTCTTGATACTTGAATCTAACTTTGTCGAAAACGATTGCAGACTTAGACGCTGTAATTATCAGATTAGGAGCTTTTGGTTTTTCGCTCACGCCTGCTTCAATGGTGGTCAAATCGAACATGTTTTGCATGTCCAATATTGACTGGCGAACTTCGCGGTAAACAGTGGCCAAAAAATTGAGCGGAACTGACAACTGGAACCAAAGAGCATTGCACATGACCAAATCGCCAACTGTCATTTGGCCACACACAGCTCCATAACCTGCCAAAAGCATGATCGCTGTTAAACCTGTGCTGAAAATAGCGTTTTGGCCAAAATTCAGCACAGCCAAGCTAGTCGATGTTTTTATCGCTGACTGCTGATATTTGATCAACGACTGCTCGTATCGCTTCACCTCATAGTCATCGTTGTTGAAGTATTTGACAGTTTTGTAATTGATGAGTGAATCAATGGCTTTGTTTCCAGCTTCATTTTCGGCTTTGTTCATGTCCACTCGAAATTTGGTTCGCCAACGAATCGTCAAGAAAGTGAACATGGTGTATGCGCCAATGCATCCAATACTAACAAGAGCATAATTTGGACCAAATTTAGCGCACAATATTCCACTGACCATTGCTACTTCTACAATTGTGGGCGCTATGTTGAACAAAAGAGCTGACAGAACAAAGCTGACTCCCCTTGTGCCCCGGTCTATAGCTTTGGATAGAGCGCCGGTCTGGCGGTTCAGATGAAAGTTGAGGTCGAGCTTGTGCAAGTGCCGGAATACCTGAGAGGCCAGTTGAGTCACCGAGCTCTGTGCTACGGTGGCGAATATGGCACTGCGTAATTCGCTGAACAGCGAGGCTCCGGATCGGGCGCACCCGTATCCGATTATTAGAGCGATCATAGTGATGAATGCTTTGTCCGATGCTGACTCACCAAAGTCCTGTATTTTGGCGTTTTTGCTTAAAAAGTCAACTATGTCTTTGAACAAAAATGGCACTAAAAGATTGAGCAGCTTGGAGCCGATTAGCAAGCCGACTGCAATTATGACCCTGATTTTAATGTGAGTTTTATTTTTTGGCCAGATGAACTGCGCCAATTTTCGCACTATTTGTGATGGGCTCATTGTTGATTTTGGCTTGTTGGCTGATCCGTTCCATCTAATAAATACTCTGCTTAAATTGACTCGATTAGACAAAATTAGGCGTCTAGTTTGATCAGCTTTAAATGATTTAACTTGATTGTAAAGAGTTCTATTGTAGCTTGACTGCTTTGACAGGCTTGCTAGTGAGCTTTTTGCCAATAGGACTCTTTTACCTGCGATGCCTAATAACCACATTTGGATGAACAAAAAATTCACATCAAATTATTCGAAAGAATCAATTTTTTTTACAGCACAATTTGAATTAGACCACTTTTTTTTTCTTAGTAAATTTAAATAAGCAAATATTTAATTATTTAATAGAGAAGGTGCATTTAATTAGTAAAATGTAGAGTTGTTTAAAAGTCAAGTCCGGACTTCAAAATTTTTTTTTAAAACTTTTTTGACTTGATTATTAATTTAATAATTTAAAAAATTGTTGAAAACTCATTCGAATTCTTTTTTTATTCCCGCTGTAAATTTTCTCGATTTAAGATTTGGAATTAAAATAAATAAAAAAAATATTAAGCATCACGTGAAATTACGTAAATTTACTGAATTAGTAAATAGTAAAATTATTGGAAATTGCGAAAATTTTGGCAAAAAGGTAAAATACTAAAAAATAGCTGTTTTTTTTACAAAATTTTAATTTTTCTTAACATTTTTGACTAAAATTAATAAAAAAAATTTTTTTCATAAATTTGCACAGCTAATATTATTTTTATTAGTTTTTTTAAATCCTAATAAAAATTTAAATTAAACATAATTCTAATTTAAAAAAAAACTTAAAATCAGCTGATAGACGCTTATGTCGATTTTTAGTAATTATTCGAGCCATAGAAGGATGTTTTGTACAATTAGAAAATTTTTTTATGAATTAGAATAATTTTTGGATAATTTAGAAAATTATGGTATGAATTTTGATGAAAAATGTGAGTTTTGTAATCTGCTTTCTAATTTAGACCTCAATAATTCTTTGTTTATAGCAATTCGGCTCATAAAGTGAAAAAGGATAAGAAAAAACTTAAAAAAAAGTTAAATGATTTTTTTAAAATTTAATTAAATATTGAAAAAACTAGCATCTAATATGATTTTTAAAAAATAAAATTCACATTTTTAAATTAATTAAGTAATTTAATGAAAAGTAAGTCATTTTTATATTAAAGAAAATATAAATTTTGAACAAGTGAAGTAAAAGTAAATAAAAATCATTTTTTACTTTTTCGTCAACATCTTGTCTTCATTTTTTATTATATGGAACTTGAAAGTTAATGCTCAGTGTTTCATTTATTGAATTAATTCACTTTCATTTACCATTTCTTTCGTGTTTTCTAGACTTAATTTCCAATTATTAAATTTAGATTAAACTTCTTTTTAACAGTTTTGAATGATTTTAATAATTATTTCACATTGTAATATTCACAAAAGTTAAGTATTAGAAAAGTTAAAATCCAAATTTTGATAAAAGAAAAGATGAATCATAAGAAAAAATTTACATAACCAAAAGTTTTGAAATTAAAGTTTTGAATTTTTGGTTTTAATCGGTTTTAATCTGTATTCTGGATTTTCCTGGATTTAATTTTAAATTAAAATTTTGAATAAGTTTTTAGATATAAAAAAATTATTCAAATATCTTTTGATAAAATTTACAAAATTAGGTCTAAGAGAACTTTCAATTACTATTTACTACAAAAATCTCGCTATTTATCATAAAAACTAAAAACAATAATCTTATTCATCATATAGATAAAAGAAACCAACGATTTCCTACTTTATTAAGAGTAGCATCGTAAAACCATTTCTATCAGCCGATTAAGTACCATTAAGTAAAATTATTAAAAAAAACTTTAATAAAGAAATAATATATGAACAAAATATTAAAGCTGGCGTCATAAGAGCTAAAACAAAAAAATAAAAACCCGATAATTCTTTATCATCAGAATCATCATATTTAAACCATTCATTCATTTCAAACTGTCATCACATCGAAATGTAATGTTATTCATCCAAAATAAAATGTGTTAAGGAATGTCAATAAGTATTTAATTGTTCCAACGCCACCTCTTGAAACGCGAAAAACTTTTTATCAATGATGGTTGAAGTAACAAAATGTCTATTTTTTTTGGTGGCGTCTTTGTATTGGTACTCAGTCTGATATTCTCACTTCTAAAAAAAGTATAAACATTCAATTAAAAATTTTTTTAATTTAAAAAAATTTGCTATTTTTAATTCAATTATATTAGAATTGCATTTGTATGAAAATATTAGTAAAGTCAGGTACCTGAAAGCGTCGAATTTGAGCGATTTTTTTTATAATCTAATTTTATTTTATCACAAACAGAACATTTCTAAACTAAGTTAACGTACTTCGAAAAATTTTTAAAGAGCGGTTGTAACTAAGTTTGAACACGGTTATAATAAAACACCCAAATTAGAAACTATAAACTTTAGTTCAAAAATGCTTGAAGCCTTTAATATTTGATAGTATTTTTAACTATATAATTTCAAGGTTAATCAACAGGCTAGTGACCATGCCTCAAGAGATTGATTAACACTTCATTTTTCGATCTTTGCAATTTTATGAATTTTGAAGCTAGAGGAGTGATCAATAGCTCAAATTCAAGAGCTCAAGGTCCTCTACAACATACTTTAAAACAGAGTCGAAAAAATCAACAGACAAAGAAATATGCGCATTTGAAAAAGTCAAAAAAACGCATTTTTCGACATTTTTCATAAGGCGCTGGTGACCTGGATTTTTTCGGCACCCAAACTCCCGAGACAGATTTGGAAAGTACTCTTAATTTTCTTGCTTTTGGCTTTTACAGATCGAAAAAAGCTCAAAAATTGACAAAGTTATGTCACTTGAAAGCAGGTGACTCTGATAACAAACGCAAAATTTCAGATCTTTGCAATTTTATGAATTTTGAAGCTAGAGGAATGATCAATAGCTCAATTTCAAGAGCTCAAGGTCCTCTACAATATACTTTAAAACGGAGTCGAAAAAATCAACAGACAAAGAAATACGCGCATTTGAAAAAGTCAAAAAAACGCATTTTTCGACATTTTTCATAGGGCGCTGGTGACCTGGATTTTTTCGGCATCCAGACTCCCGAGACAGATTTGGAAAGTACTCTTAATTTTCTTGCTTTTGGCTTTTACAGATCGAAAAAAGCTCAAAAATAGCCAAAGTTATGTCACTTGAAAGCAGGTGACTCTGATAACAATCGCAAAATTTCAGATCTTTGCAATTTTATGAATTTTGAAGCTAGAGGAGTGATCAATAGCTCAAATTCAAGAGCTCAAGGTCCTCTACAACATACTTAAAAACAGAGTCGAAAAAATCAACAGACAAAGAAATACGCGCATTTGAAAAAGTCAAAAAAACGCATTTTTCGACATTTTTCATAGGGCGCTGGTGACCTGGATTTCTTCGGCATCCAGACTCCCGAGACAGATTTGGAAAGTACTCTTAATTTTCTTGCTTTTGGCTTTTACAGATCGAAAAAAGCTCAAAAATTGACAAAGTTATGTCACTTGAAAGCAGGTGACTCTGATAACAAACGCAAAATTTCAGATCTTTGCAATTTTATGAATTTTGAAGCTAGAGGAGTGATCAATAGCTCAAATTCAAGAGCTCAAGGTCCTCTACAACATACTTTAAAACAGAGTCGAAAAAATCAACAGACAAAGAAATACGCGCATTTGAAAAAGTCAAAAAAACGCATTTTTCGACATTTTTCATAAGGCGCTGGTGACCTGGATTTTTTCGGCACCCAAACTCCCGAGACAGATTTGGAAAGTACTCTTAATTTTCTTGCTTTTGGCTTTTACAGATCGAAAAAAGCTCAAAAATTGACAAAGTTATGTCACTTGAAAGCAGGTGACTCTGATAACAAACGCAAAATTTCAGATCTTTGCAATTTTATGAATTTTGAAGCTAGAGGAGTGATCAATAGCTCAAATTCAAGAGCTCAAGGTCCTCTACAACATACTTTAAAACAGAGTCGAAAAAATCAACAGACAAAGAAATACGCGCATTTGAAAAAGTCAAAAAAACGCATTTTTCGACATTTTTCATAAGGCGCTGGTGACCTGGATTTTTTCGGCACCCAAACTCCCGAGACAGATTTGGAAAGTACTCTTAATTTTCTTGCTTTTGGCTTTTACAGATCGAAAAAAGCTCAAAAATTGACAAAGTTATGTCACTTGAAAGCAGGTGACTTTGATAACAAACGCAAGATTTCAGATCTTCTTACAAAACTCAGTAGTACGTTTTATACTTAAACTAAAATATGAAACTCTTTCCAATATTTTGCATCATGAGGCCTTTAATAAGCTTAAATTACTAACTGTCTCGAATCGACTTTTTGAATTGAGCCAAAGATATGTAGCCGGAGTACTGCGTCATTCTGTTCCATTGCTTATCAAGCTGGTTGATGAATATAAAGCTGGTTTTGAATCAAGATATGTTGAATACCCAACTCCACTGTGTAATCGCTATCTTACTATTTCTTCTTTCTTTCCTGAACTGTTCAACACTTAAACATTTTGCACATGTCACCTCTTACAATTTATCAATTTTAACTTTCTTTTATATTATATTTTAACTTATTTTAAATTTTATCTTATTTTCTGTTCATTTTTATTTTATTTCATTTTGTCTTTTTTTTATTTTTTTTTTAATCTGAAAGAGTTTTAGCTCGGCACAGACAAAACAAATAAATAAATATGGGATCTCATTATATAGAGGTTCGACTGTATCTACTTTGATTAATTTTTTTATCTATTATTATAAAAAAAAAACTGCAAAAAAAATATTTATCTATTTACAAAAAATATACTCTTATATTATTTAATTTTTAATTAAGTCTAAAAACTTTTGACTCAATCAATTTATTTACAATTTTTAAACTTATAAAAAAAATATAATTTTTTAGCCAATTCATTTTTAATTTTTTAAATTTAATTTTTAAAATAAAATAAACAAAACCCTTTTTTAAATAATTGTATAAAATCTAATTTTGAGTCATTCTGCAGCATAATTTTGTCTGAAAATAAAAACTGGTTCAACATGTCAGTCTTGCTGGTTTGATCCATTCCAGAGCATTTGTAAGTTTGTGTCTAAGCATAAAATTGGCCAGAGCATCAGCAACATCCTCAGGAGCATCTTCATGGACTGCGTGGCCACAAAGCGGCAAAATTTGCATCTGAAACTTGCCTTGCATTTGACCGACCATCAAGTCCTTGTCCAGTCTGTCCACTCCGGCTAGCAACAGCAGCTTCGGAACATGAACATTCAAAAACATGCAGGACAAGCCCTTGAACCAATCTTTCCAAAATTTTTCAGTTCTGGTCAAGTCAATTCTCCACTCGTATCGCTCAGGCTTAAAATGTCAAAGAGAAAAATTGTTTCATGAGAGCAAAAATACAAGTCTTACGGACTCGGGCTTTGAAAACACATGAGCTTCAGGCTCAGACTGCTCGGCATTGTTCTCGCCATCTTCATCCTCTTCCAAAATTTCTGTATTCATAACTTCATGAGACTGGTTTCCTACCAGCACATCTGTCTGCGTAGGCTGCGATGCATTGTCCACTTTTTTCAGCTGGCCAACAATTGACACTCGCGCTGACTCAGCATTCCTGATTGCACCTATGCGCACACTTCAATCATCAAAGAGTGAATAATTTAAGTTTAATTGTTAGACTCACTTGTATTCAATTGCTTGTTGGACTGAGCTGAAAAATTTTGGTCGGCCCTGAAGAAATGTTTGCATTCCGCTCAATGCCTCCATTGCACTTCCTTCCACCACATCTATGACAACTAGTGCTGCCAAATTTTTGACAAATTCTAAATGAGATACGTGCACAGCTAGAGCGCCACCCATTGAATGTCCGACCAGCATTATTGGCGGACAATCTTCCTTCCAAATAGTCTCGATCACTTCTTTAACATCTCTTTAAATTAAAATTTACAGCTGACCACTTTATTTATTTTGACAGATGGACAACTTAAGCAAATTTTGCTCTTTTTTTATTATTTATTACAATACTGATTTGTTCGAGTGGTTTTACCAAAATTTACGCGAATTTACCAAAATTTTAGTAAATTTATCGGAATTCCCGTAAATTTACCAGAATTTAACGGGTTTTAGGTAAAATTTTGTAAAAACGAAAAGGGCCAAAAAAATCCAAATTTTTGCAATATTTTCACTTTTTTTAGTTTTTTTTCAAAATTAATAAAAAATTTTAAATAAAAAAAATGTATTTTTTTACGAAAATTTTCGTAAATTTTTATTGATTTTAGTCAAAAATAGTTAAAAAAAGGAAAAAAGTTACAAAAAAAGAAAAATTTAAATCAAGTTTTTTCAATATTAAAATTATTAGATACATATATTTTAGTGATTTGGCCAGTCGCCATTTTTCTCAATTACAATTTCAATTACCTAATTTGAACTAGTGTTGGGCGGCGGCCAAGCCTGGCCGGTCCGAACGCGGCCAAAATAAGGCGGCCAGGCCGAAAACGGACGGCCACTTTGGCGGTCAGACAAAATCAGCGGTATAAAATTTCTGTGAAAAAAATTTTTTTTTTTAAATTTTTTATTAATTTTGAAAAAAAAACTAAAAAAAGTGAAAATATTGCAAAAATTTGGATTTTTTTGGCCCTTTTCGTTTTTACGAAATTTTACCTAAAACCCGTTAAAATTCTGGTAAATTTACAGGAATTCCGGTAAATTTACTGTTTGTCACTATTGCGATTTTACGTAAAATTACCAAAATTTCTGTAAATTTACTAAAATTTTGGTAAATTCGCGTAAATTTTGGTAAAACCACTCGAACAAATCAACACTGTAATTAAATTTTATATTTTTATCTCATTGCATATGTCACTGTCAATTTGAAAATGGCTTGGCAAATAATAAAAATTTCCTTTTTTCTTTGACCAGGCATTTTAAAAATTCAAAAAAAAAAATCAAAATAACTAATTTTACAGTTTAAATTTTTTCGCCTCAAAATTTATTTGCATTCAAAAAAAAATTTGTTAAAATTTAAATTTTACAAAAATTAAACAAATTTTTTTATTGAAAAATCTTCCCATTACATTTTTCGAAAAGAGCATCTTATAAATTCTTTACTATGCCAAAAAGAAAGCACTCGGACTGACTTATGTGAATGCACAATTAATTTTCTCTAGAATTTTATCATTTGCTAAGTCATTTTACAAAATGACACATTTTTTAAATTGACAGTGAATATATGGTGTATTTTTTCATCTTTTAATGAAATTTTTCGTACAATTTTTAAAAAGTAGGAAAAAAGTCCGATGTTTCATTTTTTTTTTAATAAATGAGAGTTCATTTTTTAATCTTAGTACATTGAAATTAAATAGATTAAAGCAAAGATAGGATATTTAGCTGTTATTGTTTTAAAATAAAAATCTTTAAATTTAATTTTTTTTCAAATAATAGAAAAAATTTCTTAATGAAAAATATTCAAAATCAATTTTAAAAAAATAGACATCTAATTTTTTTTAAGTAGGTGAATAACTGTTTTAATGCGGAAAAATAAGTTTTGTTTATGAAATCAAGTATTATTTACTAAAAAAACCATGAAATGTTTAAAGTTAATAATAGTGTCTATCTAAAAATTCCAAAGACCCTATCAATATTTTAACAAATCATTATCTCCTGGAAAAGGTATCTTTTAAAGACAACATCCATCAAAAAAGCGAAAAAACTTTGTTTAAAAAATGATGGGAATTTTTCAAATGGCGGAATGTAAATGCTATCAAAGAATAACATTTAAAACACTTTTTCTTGTAAAAAAAAAACTCACATTATTTTTTTTTAAACCAAGTGTTTTTTTTATGTTTTTCATGGATGTTGTTTTAAAAGATACCTTTTCCAGTAGATAATGACTTATTTAAATATTGCAAGGGCCTTTTATATTTTTAGATAGAGACTTTTATAATCTTGAAATATTTCATGGCTTATTTAGTAAAAAAACTTAAGTTCAAATATTGAACTTTTTTTTACGCATTATAAAAGTAATCTACTTAAAAAATTTAGAGCCCAATTTTTATTAATTAATTTTGAATATTTTTTTAAAGACTACTTTATATTTTTAAGCCAAAAAAAATTTAAAAAAGAAGAGGTCGTCCGCCAGCAAAAAAATCAAAAAGAAAAACTTAATTTGTATACTTTTAAAATAGAAGATTTTAGCTTTCTATCATTTTAATTTTTTTAATATCCAAATTTTTAATTTAAATTTTTTTTCCAATATTTTCCTCAAATTTTTACTTTAAAATCTAAATATTAGCCCCGCACTTACAACTAGAAAATGTATTTTTAATAAAAAAAAAAAAATTTTTAATCATCTATGAATTAATTTTTTTTTTCAATTTTTAACCCGGCATCTAAATTTGAATTTCAAAAATAAGATAATGACTAACATGTATTGTTGATGCCGCATCTATTTTTAGGAATTAACGCGGCGCGGTGTTTTTACGTAATTGCACGTAAAATTACGTAAATTTTTGTAAAAAGTAAAAATTCTAAAAAATACTATTTTTTTTGAGAATTTTGACATTTTTTGACTTTTTTTTAAATTTTTTGGGCCTGAATTCGAAAATAAAGAAATTACTATCAATTTTAACAATATTGTTTGTGTAAATTGATTTTTTTTTTACTTTTTTTTACTAAAAATTATCACTATTAAATAAAATTTCACGTAAAATAACGTGAAAAAAAGTAATTTTTTTTTTGAATTCAAGCCCAAAAAATTTGCTCTTAAAAATCTAAAAAAATTCTTAAGTAAAAGCTTTTCTTCTTATCTGTTTCTTACAGCAAAATTCGTTGCTCCCTTTAATGAAATACCAGCCCATTGAATTATATTGGGATGTGAATAATTAAAAAAATTTTTTTTGCCTTTTTGTTACTGTTTATAATTAACTTTTTTAAAAATTGTACAAAATTTTTTTTTTTATACTGTTTTTTACTAAAAATTACCACTTTTAAATAAAATTTTGCGTAATTTTACGTAATTTCACGTAAAATTACGCAAAAACAGTTTATCATAGCAATACTGTAAAAAAATTATCTTTTTTAAAGAAAGTTATTTTCTTATGTGCATAGAAAATAAGCATTATTTAAAAATTTTTGTTTTTAAAAAATAAAAACTAATTAATATATTTAATTTCAATGTAATAGCTCTTAGAGTTAGATTTGAAATTAATTCTACAATTTTTTTTAATTTTTAATTTTTTTAATGAGAGTCTAGACAAATTTTTTGTTAGAGTAAAAGTTAAATAAATAATAGTTAATTAAATTGAATTAAATTTAACTTGATTTTTTTGCTGGCACTACAGTCAGAAGAAGGCATAAAAATGCACCATCTAATTTTGTTTTTGTTAAATAAAAGTAGATATTAACCTGGCCATTGTATCTATCGAGAGATCCTCATCATCTTCTGTATGAGTATCACCATGTCCGCGTATGTCCAAGCTATAGCACTGGCACTCGACTTGTCCTGTTAGAGTTGCAGACAACAAGCTCCATGTTAGGCCAGAAAATCCTCCACCATGCAAAAAAAACACCACTGGACCACTGCTTCCCTTGATATAAACTCTGAACCTGTTTTTTCCTTGATTAGTCTGCACATTCTCCGAACGATCGAAATAGTTGGTCCATGGTACAGGGGTGTAATCTCGTTTGTTTTTGACTCTTCGCGAGTGATCGTGAGGTGCCCGCGGAGGCAGGCCTCCCATTCCCGGACTACTTGTTATAACTTTTTTGTGCAGATGAGACATCTGGCAAGCGTTTAATTGCAGCTGTGGACAAGGTTTCATCAATGGTTTATCATGGCCATTGACCATCAAATAAAATTAATTGGAAAAAAACTTCAAATTTATTAATACTGTTCAAAAAATTTCAAAAAATCCTCTTTAGAGGTATTGACAAAAATAAATAAAAAAATAAAAAAAAATTTTTTTTTTTTTTTATTTCAAGTTGCTTCGTTGACATAAGTGCTGGGAAAGAGGCCTATTTTATCGTTGAGTTTTCCGCGCCACCATCCATCATGGCGTTTTTCTAAAATTTCTATTTCATCACCAGCTTGAATTGTAATTTCGTCATCGCGAGTCGATTTAAAATCGAATTTTGCCATGCATTTGTTAGTGCATTTTACCGGTTCATCATCCCAATCTGAATCATCTTCTTTAAAATTAAAAGAAAAAAATTACAAATCAATGCCAAAATATTTATTAAAAGCAGTTGCTTACAGCCAAGATGGTTAGTTAAATATTAGTGACAAAAAAAATTTTTATTAATTAAAATTTTAGTGCAGAAAAATTATTCAAAAATTAAGAATAAAAAAAAATTTTATTTGATGTATGCTTCAAATCAACTTGATGTTATGTATATTTTGCAGTGCTTTGAAAATTTTTAAAAAATTATAAAATTAAATCATATCTTGAATGAAAGCTTAAATTTTTTTGATACATTCATTCTCTTAATTATCAGAATTTTACTTTTTCATCTTAAAAAAATAATCATTACCTTTAAATTTCAAATGAAAAAAAATAACGTAAAACATCCCATAACTTTCCAGATACACCTAAAAGCTGATTATATTTTTGAAAGGTGAACAAAAAAATCTAATCATGTGAAAATGTGTTTTTTATTGATTCAAAAAAATAGTCTTAATTTTCATAAAATTTCTCTTTTTTAATATTTTTCTTTTATATTTAATTTTTTTTATCATCGCCAAATCTGGCACAATTTTTGAAATAAATAAATAAAAATAAATTAATTATATGATTTTGACATAAAAAAATCGAAAAAAACAACTTTTAAGACCCTGCGACAATATACCCTTGTCATTTTTGAGGCAAACATATAAAAAAATAAAAAAACCTTAAACAAAAAAAATAAAACGTACAGCAAAATATTGATTTAATTAATCTGAAAAATATATAATCAATTTTATTGAAAGATAACAAAAATGAATTTAAAATCCAATTTTTTTCAATAATTTTAGTTTCATTGAATATTTTTAGTTTAAAAAAAAACAAATAATCAATTTAATAATAAATATAAAAAGCATAACCTAAAATCCAAATTTTTTAAATTTTTTTCAATTAGCAGAATTAATCTATTGTTTATTCAAATAACAAAATAAATTTTTCCTTCGATGCGCATGAATGCAATGCGCAAATAGACTTTTTCACGTAAATTTACAGGAATTTTAACAAATTTTTTTATCTTTATAAGTTTAAAAATTAAAATCAATTTTTCTAAAAAAACTTAGAAATTTTTCCAACTGAAGGGTTTAAACTATTTCTAATTTCGTTTAATTTTAGCAATTTAAATTATTTTTCATATAATTTATGTTTTATCTTTCTTTTTATGTTTTTTTCTACTTCACCCGTCATTTTTCAATTTTTCAACAAAACAAAATTGCCATAATGGGTTATCAATTCTGAAGAATCTGAAAATATGATAATATTTCTTAACCCTTACACTATTCATTTGATATGAACCTTACCTTTATCATAAACAGATTTTGTTGTAGGTAAAAGGCAATAAAAATGATTTTTTTTAAATTATTCGGATATAAGAAATCTTAATAATATTTTCAGATAACTCATATTATATTGAATATGACACATCTTTTTTTTATAAAAATATTTTTACTTGGTTTAAATTCCTCCTTAAAGGAGGTTTAATCTAAATAAATAAATAAAAATTAAGCAATGTTACGGAATTTAGTCCCCATTTTTATTTGGAAGTTATTTTATTAAGTCTAGAGTTACGGCATTCTTTTATTTCATGTGTTATAGGAGAAAAGGTTAGATTAAAAATCATAAGTTATTCACAAGAATTTTAATTTTTTTTTTTTTAAGTTGATATATTTTCCATTAATTTAAAGATTAAGTAATTTTCTTTTTTTTTTCTTTTCATTTTGTTGAATTTAAATAAAATTTTTGCTTATCCCACAAAAATAAATTTTTATTATTATGTATCCCCCACTTCTAAGAAGAGTTGATAGGAAAAAATTTCACATTGAAAAAATTCAAGTGAAAAAATTTTTTTATAAAAAGTTCCAAAAAAAAAATCATAATGGCCCGTTCAAAAAATATTTATCATTACAAGAATGCTTAAATGAAATCAACAGTGGACTAATTGAAGAAATGACATTGGGTAAAAAACAAACAATATATGTCGTAGTTGGTGTCTTGAATAATTTATCAACTAGAACTTATTAAAATCCATTTTGCCTTATTTGGTAATTTATAAATGTATCTTCATTCTTTTTAAGAATCTTATCACGTACTTGATTCAATTTATAAGAAAAAATAAAAATAAATAAAGTAAAGAACACAATGAATAATAATTATCAAAATTAAAAAATTAACATTACAAAATATAGATCCCCTATTATATAAATACTATAGCGTAATTTCTTGTCTTCTTCCATTTAATTTATTTTTCAATTTTATATTTATTTAAATTAATTAATTTATAATTTATTAATTTTTTTTTTTTTATTTTTTTTTTTTTTAACTTAACTTTTTTTATTTTTTCAGAAGGAGCGTAAGCTCGGTAAAGAAGACAAATAATTAAATTATTATAAAACATATTTTCATTAATAAACAATTAGTTATAACAATCTTTCTATTATCCAATGTAACATTACATATTTACTCAATCAGGTGAAAAGCGTTTTTTTCAAATGCTTCAAAGTGTAATAAACATTTTTGTTTTAAATTCAGTATTTTAGTTTTTTTGCAAAATATATGACAATAGAACATCGCCATGGAATTAAGAGTTAATTGGTTTTCCACAGTGAAAATACTGTTACCCACAGTTTAGAAACTTTTTAACACAATTTTTCTGTACTTAACAGGAAATTAAATTATCATCATATTTATTTTTTTTATGACTTTTAAACACAGATTTTGATTAAGTAAAAAATTTATTAAATAAATAAAGTTTAAACTTTTAAAGTAATTATTATTAAGTCTGTTTAAATTTGGCTAAACCATTTACCCGCTATTTCTGGTCAGCCTTTTTTATGGCTTATTTACAAAGTCGTCGCTTTCCCACAATTTTTCCAAAGCCAAAATATGACTACAATATCCAAGTTTTACATAAAACTTACATTCACATGTTTTCTTTTTTAAAATTATTCCAACTAGCCATAGATTCAGCAGCTTATGAATTATTAAAAAAACTGTGCTCATTAGTTATGTTTATTGTGGTGAAAAGTTTTTTAAACAATCAAAAATTGTGTGAAAAATTTTTGTTTTCTGTGTTAAAAAACTGAGTCTTGCCTGTTATGTGATCAGTTGGTCACATATTATGTGACCAATGACCACGTCAAAATTATTTATAAATATTTTTACCAAATAAATAATTTTGCCTGATCACATATTATGTGACCAGTGACTTTATGTCGATTTGGTCACCAGGTATTTTTTCTGACTGGTCACATATTCACTGGTCATCTAATATGTGATCAGACAAAATTATTTATTTGGTAAAAATATTTATAATTTTGACGTGGTCACCTAAATAAACATTTGGTCACGAAAATTTTGCAATTGGTCACATAAATTCGTTTTGGTACCGATTCAGATCATGAAGAAAATTGTGAATCAGATTTTGAATAGGTTAGTGCAGCCATTTGCAAGCTTAGTTTAAATCCAACAAAAAAAAATTAAAAGTTTTCAAAAATTGCATCAGAAGCTCCAATTGCTTCTGAAGCGACAAAGTCTGCTGTAAAAAAAGTTCTTAGCAAACATAAAACCCAATAGCTTGTCCGGAGTGCGGGAAATTAATGAAAAATGAGCGTGGTGTAAAGCAACACATCGCAAAAATTCATAAATAATTTTTTTTATTGAATTTTTTTAATTTTAAATTAATATATAAATTGGTCACGTAAATAAAAAAACTGGTCATATAAATTTAATAACTGGTCACTTAAATAATAAAATTTATTTAAAAAAAATTCATTATTTTAATAGTTGCCTGGTCACATATTGGGTGACCAGTGAAAATGTGACCAGTCAGAAAAAATACCTGGACACTAAATCGACATAAATTCACTGGTCACATAATATGGGACCAACTGATCACATAACAGGCAAGACCCAAAAAACTTTTGAGAGGTCCAACTTTCTCAATTTATGATCAAATTCGAAGTTTAATACACCAAAATAAAGCTTATCTCCTAAATTTTTTAAATCTTTTTACAGAATGAAAAAAAATTAAGTATAATCAAAGTTATGGTGATATTAAGTTTATGGGTTCTTTTCAAAAATTAAACTTTTTAAAAGGCCTAGCTCATTCAATTTTTGTCCAAATTGAAGCTTAGAATTCACTGAGTCTACTGCTTTTTACGGAATCAAAAAAAATATTTTTTTGGAAAGTTATCAGCTGTTGAAGGTTTTTAAGCGAAAAAAATAAGAAAAAAAAGGAATTTGAAAAAAGTTAGCTTTCATGAGTACCCATTATCTCAATTTTTGATCAAATTCGAAGTTTAATACACCAAAATGAAGCTAATCTCCTAAATTTTTTAAATCTTTTTACAGAATGAAAAAAAATTATTTTTTTGTTAAGTTATCAGCTAATGAAGGTTTTTAACGGAAAAAAATAAGGAAAAAAAGGAATGAATTTCTGTGGTGAAAATTTTTTGGTTGTGGGTAAAATTTTTTTCACTGTGGATACCAGGTAGACCCTGGAATTAATGGAATTTTTCCCTATATTCCACTAAGTACAACTAAATCAATAAACAATGAACATAAATAAAATAAAGCCAAAAATTACCATCTGACAGAGACCGATTGCTGTTGTTATACTGATTTTCATTTATTTTACTAATTGAATCATAAGTGTTAAGCGGCAAAGAGTCGGCGCTTTTGACACCAATATTAGTTGTGTAGTAGGCATGCGATGCTCTATCAAAGTGTGCAGCAGCAGCAGCAGCAGCAGTAGTAGTTAGTATATAAGAGTGCCGGTTATTTGCCAAAGAGGACGAAGAAGAGGACAGAGTCGACGAAGACGACAAATTGGTCGACACCACCGACTCTGCGCCACTAGTGTAACTGCTATCAAAATAAGGCATGGGCATTCGCACAGGTGTGTGAACATTACCAGGTGAGAGAAGAGGCGAGGGTGCCGACGGCCTATTTGTCTGCACGTCCAGCTCACCCTCGTCCAGCTTGAGAATGGTGCTGGGCACTCCCTGCCGGTCATACGTGGTAGTCATGCGGCCCACCAGCTCACTCTCCTTCTTGGCCTGGTCGGCCGAGTCGGCCAGCGCGTTTTCAACCTTAAGCAAACTGCTCTCGTACAATATGTGCAGCAGACGGACGGACTCGAGCTTGAGCTCGACGTCCGCCTCGTTGCTGTTGAAGTTGGGATTTTCTTTGGAAAAGGCCTTGACCTTTTCGAGACCTTGTCGCGACTTCACTTGCGCCTTGACATCTGACTCAAGCATTTGGGCCCACTTGTTCAAGCTCTCTATCCGCCTGTCCTTGTTCATCATGTTCTTGGTGTTCTCGGCATAGATGTCGTACAGATGCATGTGCTGGTCGGAGGCGCCAGTGCCGTGCTTTTTGCACGCCAGCTCAATGTCCTGCTGGGCGTTCAGCTCCAGGCTCTGGTACACATCGCTCACTTTGAGCATTTTTTTTGACATCAGACTCATTTGGATGGCTATTTTTTTGATGAAGTGCTCCAGCTGGCTGAGCCGGTCGGACTCGATCAGCTGCATTTGGTTGCACGCCTCGATGGACTCTAGCTGCCAGTCCTGTCTGGCCAGTTCAAATGACGAGCAGGCCTTGTGGTACTTGCTCTCGGATTTTTCCAGTTGGTCACGTGACTTGCTTATTTGGGACTCCAACTTTTGGATCTCTTTGCTGTTGGGCGGTTTGCCTGCCACTCCTTTTTGCGCTTCGTCCAAGCTGTACATGCATTTTTCTATCTCTTTCACCAGTTGAAAACACCGTGATCGATACTTTTATTAATTAGGGAAAAAATTAATTTTTTTTATTCCAGCTAGAGAACCAATTTTATTGCAGACAATGTGGAAAATAATATAGGTTTTATTTTAAAGTAAGGAATTTATAAAATTTTTATTTACAGTACTGATTTGTTCCAGTGGTTTTACCAAAATTTTAGTAAATTTACCGGAATTTCGGTAATTTTACCAGAATTTAACGGATTTTACGTAAATTTTCGTAAAAACCAAAAGGGCCAAAAAAATCCAAATTTTTGCAATATTTTCACTTTTTTTTAGTTTTTTTTTCAAAATTAATAAAAAATTTAAAAAAAAAAAAAATGGTATTTTTTACGCAAATTTTCGTAAATTTTTATTGATTTTAGGGAAAAATAGTAAAAAAAAGTGAAAAAAAAAAACAAAAAAAAAGCAAAATTTAAATTAAGTTATTTTAACCAGTCGTCATTTTTCTCAATTACAATTTCAATTACCTAATTTATCAAAGTTAATATTTCAAAAAGCCAAAAACTTTAATTTAAATTTCAACCTTTTCTTGACTCTTTGCCGCTTAACACTTATGATTTAAATATTTATATTTAAATTTCAACCTTTTTCAGATGATTTATATATTTACTACATTTTTCAACTGTTAGTAATTTTTCAAATTCAAAAATTTCAATTTCAAATTTCAAATCATCTGAAATAGGTTGAAATTTAAATTAGCCAAAAACTTTAATTTAAATTTCAGCTTTTTGAAATATTAACTTTGATAAATTAGGTAATTGAAATTGTAATTGAGAAAAATGACGACTGGTCAAATCACTAAAATATATGTATCTAATAATTTAAATATTAACACTAGAAGCACCAAGGTGTCAAAATGACTTTTTTTGATTTTTTACTAAGTTATAATTCAATGGTTTGAAAAGATTAAAACTTGAAATTGTAAAGTTAACATGAAATAAAGTAAAATTTTAAAAATTTTATATTAACATATTCACATGATGCTTCATTTTTCTAAATTGACTATATACTACTAGAAGCACCAAAAAGGGTCAAACGACTCTCATTCTACCTATTCTGCACCCCAAACACCTAAAAGTGTACGGCGCAAAAACAGGTAGAATATTTAATAGATATCATCGATAACCATACCAAAGTAAAAAATTCTCATCGTTGTCAAAACAACTGGGGATATCAAACAATTAATAGAAAAATCCGAAAAAAAAAAAACAAATGGTTTGGTTATTGTTGCAATTGAAGATATGTATAATGTTGTTCTTAACACTAGAAGCACCAAAACGAGTCATTTTGACTAGTTATGATAATTAAAGAATAAATCGTATATTTTATTTTCAAATTTATTTAAATTATTAAATCAATTGAATAAAAATTGTTAATTAATAAATTTTAGTTTTTTCTTTGGCCTTATAAAAAATCCATGGTCAATCACACTTTTTTCAAATACTCTCTATTTCTTTTGTACAATATCCACATACTGCTTTTTTACATTTTGAACAAAAATTTGTCGCTTTATAATTACCACATAAACGAATTTGAACAAAATTTTTTTTATTTGAATTTAGTTAATTTAGAAAGTTATTCTTATTTTTAATGCTGAAAAAAAATCACTTAGATTTTATTTAAATTATTGTACCATGCAATTTAATGAATTTTCTTATTTTTTAATTTTTAATTTTCTTATTGTTAAAAATTTATATATTTGCCAAATAATTAATGGCAATAAACGAAATTTAAAAAAAAAGGTAATTTTATTTTTTGAAAATAGTAGTTGGTGAAAAATCTTTGCATCTGGCGTAATGCTCAATTTCACGTTTTTTAGGTAACATATAAAAAAATTATTTGACACTATTTTAAAAATAAATTAGATACAATTAGAATAAAAGTCGCTCAAATGTATCAATTTTTTAAATCTTAATCGAATCAACACTTTTTTTATCCAATTATCTTAAAAATTTAAAATATTTTTACAAATATTTTAAAGAAAAATAAAATATTTGAATAAAAAAAAATCGATTTCAACACTTTTATCATTAACATTTTGCCATTTTATTAATTAATAAGTACTAAAATTTAAATAAAAATTTTCAAAAAATAATTTATTTTTTCAAATCATAAAATGAACTTACTTTGTAGTCTTCGGCCTTTCTGTCGGCATAATTTCGGATGGCCTTGTCGACTTTGAGCTCGACGGGCTTGCGGGACTTGGTGTTGTTTTCGACAAGGATTTTGATGGGCTTGATGACTTCTTCGTGCAGGGTTGAGCCGAGCGAGCGGTGCATTTCGGCCTCGGTGTCGAACTGAATTGACACTTGGAGCCAGGCGTCCGACAGCGTGCCGTGAAATTCCTTGGACAGCTTTTGCAGTCGCAGGCTCGATTTGTTCAAATTCTTGGCATAGGCTAGCTCGGTGTCGGCTCTTTCGGCCAGCACACTGGCCAGCTCCTTGCAAAAATCGCTGCCCATGCGCATATACTTCTTTAGCTCTTCGAAACCATTCGGACCCTTGGCACAAAATTAAGCTTCAATTAAATGCTAGATAAAGTTGAGGCCTACTCCAAAACAATGCCTGAACTCCGTGTATTCCACAACCATTGTTTATTTACAATCAGCAGGTCATTAATTTTTTTTACTTCTAAAATTTGAATATTTAATTTGAAATTTTTTATTTAAATTTCAGCAATCAGAATTTTATTTGCACTTTTCTTTAACCTAATTACAAGCCATTGAACCAACTTAACTTTTTTGGCTGAATGTTCAAGTAAAAAAAGATGTTGTGCAGACAAATGGCACCAGATTTACTTGGACTAAAATAAATTTGTGTTTGCCTTGGAATTTTGGAGCGATTTTAATTTAAATATTTAAAAAAAGAAAGTAAGGCTTGGTTTTGTCAAAGGATTGTGTAAATAATGCCATGGTTTAGACTAACAGAATCGCTTGCACAAATAATCAAAAAGAATTTGTTCAAATTATGCCGTAATTTTTTAAATTTATTTCAGAGTTTTTATTTAAAGGAAATAATTTAATTTTACTTTGTTGGTTTTTTAATTATTTACAAATTCTGGTTTAAATAATCATAATTTTGAAAAAAAAATTTCAACTTATAGAGAATTATTTTTTTTAGGTAAAATTATTACAAAAGTGTCTAATAAATAATTCAAATAAAAAAATTTTTTTTGTACTATTTATTTAATCCTTTAAAATATGAATTAAAATGGTAAAGAATCCTTGTCATACTTTTATTTTACTCTCTGTTTGTTTTCGTATAAAATAAAATTTGGTTACTAATTAGCAGTGCTGATTGGTATAAAAAATATTTATTTATTTAACAAGTTATTTAATTTGAAGTTAAAAAAAATTCAAGAAGTTTAAACTTTTTGTAATTTTTACCAAAAATTATTAAACTTAATTTTTCAAACAAACTATTTTCATGTTTTTTTTTTTAAATTTCATTAAAAGGATTTATCAGTCACAGAACATATGGGGAGGTTTTAAGACCATTCCAAA
This sequence comes from Brachionus plicatilis, assembly GCA_010279815.1. NCBI lineage: Eukaryota > Metazoa > Rotifera > Eurotatoria > Ploima > Brachionidae > Brachionus > Brachionus plicatilis. The sequence goes on from QEOQ01000246.1 coordinate 905,885, forward strand.
TGTCTAGGATCTCCTCCAGAACTTTATAAAAAAATGGTTTTTTCTATATATTTCAAAATATTCTTCGAAAAAAAATATGGTAATGCAATCCTCAAAAATCTAAAATGTTCTTACTAATATTTTAGGGTCTTAATTCAATAAAAATTACTTTTTTTTAAATTAATCTTTCTCTTCAAACAGGATCATGAAAAAAGACTCGGTTTCCTGCCAAGTTTTATTCTACACAATGCTGTTCTGGGTCAACCTTGTTTTGTGATCAAAAGATCACCTATTTGGTGGTCTGGTCCTGGTCACAGGGTTAGTGAACATTAAAGATCACTGATCACATTCTTGACGTTTTTGTGACCTTAAATTTTTAAGATTAAAAAAAAAAAAATTTTATGTGACCATTTATTAAAATATGTGACCATGGTCACATTAATGTGACCAAAGTTAAAGTTTTGTGACCAAAAATATAGAATACAAAGTTTCAAATAAAAAAAAAAAATAAAGTTTAGAAAAAAGGAAATTTTAATGTTGTTTTGCGATATGAAGCTTAACCCTACGTTTATTGAACCATCGTAAATCGACTTAAATGTCCCACATGAAGTACATCGCCAAGACAAGATCTGGTTTTTGCTGTCAGCTGTTCTTTTTCGAAACTTAAGATTTAGCTCAGACCCTTTCTTTATACAATTGATTTTATCACAACAACGACTAGAAAATATTAAGCCAAGATTTCTTAGCTTATCAAAAAGTTTAAATTCATCAGTTTGTTCTAAACTCATTTTTGATCAAAAGTGTAAAATACAATTCAAATTTATATAAAAATTTTGAATAGCACATAGTATTTTTATAAAAACGTAAGCAATAAGCACAGAGTTTAAAAAAGTTTGATGTGTATGCATGCTTTAAAAAAAAATTTCAAATTTAAGAGATTTTTATTAAAAATTATTTTGGTGATCATTAATTTGTATATTTAAGGTCACAAAAACGTCAAGAATGTGATCAGTGATCTTTAATGTTCACCAACCCTGTGACCAGGACCAGACCACCAAATAGGTGATCTTTTAATCACAAAACAAGGTAGACCCGCTGTTCTTTATGTATAATTATGATTTAAACATTTTTGTAGAGAACAGACTTTATTGTCAAAACTTATTGATTGAAAATATATCTTTATAAAACTTAAAAAGCCCCATTTTTTACTTTTTATAAACCAGATAAAATATTATAATTTTTTTGCAATAACTTTTGAACCAAAAGTCAAAATTTAGTGATCTAAATAATATTGTAATCCTTGTTTAATTATCTTTTAGACGATTTTAAAATTTAGATATCGTAAAATTAAAACTTGTTAGGTTACGAGTATTTTTATCAGTGATCAAAGTCTATTTGAAGAGAAAGATTAAAATTTAAAAAAATTGTCTTATTCTACATTTTTATATAATTTTAATTACTGAAAAAATTTTTTTCGAAATTTTTATTATTTTAAACAAAAAACGCGCCAACATTTTTTCAACACCTCTTACTTTAAAAACTAAATGGGAAACAAAGCATTAACATTTTTCTTTATTATTTTTAAAATAAATAAAATTTAAAATTAAAAGTATCTTACTTAATTTAAAATTAAATTAAATGGATGCCTTAAAAATTGCAGCGATAAATTACAATGCATTAATAATTCTGTAAAAATCTATCTTAATTCCTGTCCCCCGTTAAAGCTTGGGAAATTATTTTAAAATCAAAATAATAACTTAAAAAGTTAATTAATTTATTGATTATATTAAAGACTAAATTAATAAAAATAAAAACAAAAAATGAAATTATATTTAAAATTGTTTTTCTAAATTTGATTATGATGTACCTTCTTTTTTTAGATATTCGAAAATTAAATATTATTTAAATGAAAATAAAAATAACAAACAATTATACTATCAAGACTTGATGAGTTTTTTTTGAAATTTTTAAAATTAAAAAAAATTTAATTTAAATATTTGGATAACCTGTGGGACATAAGTAAAGAGTAAAATGTTATGTTTAATTTTTCCATCAGACAAATACCCAAATAGTCTACAATATTTAATTATTTTAAATCCTTGGACAAATTAAAAATTTTTAGAATAAAACAAAATAAAATTTTTCTAACGCGAATAATCCCAATTTACAAAATAAATTTTTTCAATATTACCTCGTCAATTATAAATATTTTTGATTATTAATTTAAATTTTTTTAGTGTAAAAATTAACAATCACTTGTAAAAATTTCTTTTTTAAATTTTTATTAAAACATTTATTTAGGACAACTTGAATTATTATTTGAGTGAGGAATATAAATTAAAAAATGTGAAAAATAAGCAAATAAAGTGCTTGAGTTATATCTATAAAAAAGCTAATAATTAAATATTTTATTTAGATTTTGATAATTATTTATCTGATTTTCTTATTTTAAAATATCACCAAAAAATTTATAATCCAACAGAATACTTTAATCTAAGAGAAAAAAATTAAAATAAGTATACATAAAAACTATTAAAAATTTATTATGAAAATTTAACAGAATATTTGCATGATGCAGCAATTGAGCCAAATTTTTTTTGTCCTTACCTAAGCATCACATATAAGCTCAAGGACAATCATAGAAAACCCAATCTCGGTCCAAAGAAGTAAACACACTTCATTTTTTATATCTTCGAAAATGTCAATGATATGAAAATGTTTTGTGTGACATGTCAATTTATAATAAACTATTAATAATTGCTTTAATTTGATTATTTTCCTAGGCCCTAAATTTCATTGTATTTCAAAATTACAGAAGTTTTGGATTCACATGACATGTTTGATAAATAGGACAAAATTAACCTGTCATACTATTACAATAGAATAAATGAGGTGTGATAATTTTAACGTGTATGCTTCAACAATCTCAAATATTTAATCCTTGATTGATGAATTCGACCATGATCAAAATAATAAAAAAATATTTACACCTATCATTACTTTTTCAGTTTGTCTATTTTAATTTGTTTCTATATTAAATTCTAACTTATTTTATTTTCTCTTGATATTATTTAATCTGAAGGAACTTTAACTCGGCAAAATTTACAATTTTAAATTTACAATTTTACAATTCACTAGAACTATGAAAATAAAATTATATTAAAAAAAGGGTCAAAATTAAATCGTTTTTTATTAATTTTTAATTATTAATTTATTTTTGAAAAAAAAATGTTACAAAATAATATTTATTATATTTTTCAAAAATAACTCTAATAAAAATAATTAATGCAATTGAAAAAATTAATTTTTTTAGTTTCAAATGGATAGCTTAATTTAAATTGACTGGATTTGTCAGGAAGCATAACATGTATCTAACTTAGGACTAATTCGACTTAAATTATGTACTTGTCTAATGTACAATTAAATTTTTTAAAAAAGTTATTGTAAATTTATTATAAATTTATTTTTTTTGGCATTTCACCGATATTTTTTCAATGTTGAGAAGCGGCTAAATTGGGCAAATTGAAGTTCAAAAATTTTCAAATCAAAATTTTTACTTTTAGATTTTAAAAAAGTTTTTAATAAATTTTTTGACTTAACTTTATTTTACATGATTTTTTTAACGCTTAATTTGGAAGAAAATTATATGAATTTTAATCTGAAGTAAAACTAAAATCTAAATCAATTTTTTGAAATTTTTCGATTCTAAATTTAACTTTGTTTCGCTGTAATATAATTTAATTGAAATTAAAATATCATTTGAGACCTATCGTTTGGGACTTAATTTGACTAACTAAATTTGTCTTTAAATTTCTTAATATTGAAATAAAAAACATTTAATGTTTAATTAAAAAGAATTTTATAAAAAACTGATTTCGTCATTTTTACTTAGATTTTAATAGATTAAGTTTTTATTATGTGGTCATGATCATTAACTTCAAGTTGCCCCAAATTGCTTCTTATAAGATTTTCGAACCAAAGAAAATCAGATAAAGAATTAATTCTAATTGAGAATTCCATGTCTTAGAATTTCAAACCAAATCCACACACAATTAGAAAGTTTCATTTTTGTTTTTATTTTTTTTTAATTTTTTCAAATAAAAAAATAACAAATTCTTCTCGTTTTTTATTTCATTAAATGGATTAAAAAAATTATAAGCTGTAAAATTTTACATTTTTGTTGATGAAGAAAAAAGTAACTTAAGGAAACAAAAAAAATGTATATTTGTACAATTATTTATTTATTTGCTTGTCTGTGACGAGCAAAAGCTCCTTCGGATTTAAAAAAAATAAAAATAAAAATATAATAAAAGATTTTTAAAATAAAGAAGAAAATTATTTTAAATAAGTTGAGAAAAGAGTAACAGGTTTTACATGTATAAATATTTTTGGTTTTAGGAAAATAAGAAGAAATTGAAAGGTAGCAATTAGACTAAGGAATAAGGTTAAAATGTACAATACTTATCAAAATTAAAAAATAAAAATTTCAAATTAGATCTCTATTGTAGAAATTCTTCAAACGCTTATTTTGTTCATATTTTTTTAAATAATTTTCCTTAATCAAAGGGGCTTTCAATTAAGGGATATTAAATTAATCTAGTTTCATTTGTTTTCTAAGTTAATATATAAAAAATTGTACCTCAATCGCTTGCAGTGTGAAGTGAAGAATCAGAAAACTTTGCATTAAAATTAAAATGACACATTTTTGTCATAATAATTAATTAAATTTTTTAAGCGTAAAAAGCATCCCTTACTGTTTTAAATTTTAAATTATGTTCTAAAAAAATTGTTTTTTTTTTTGCATAATTTTCAATTAAAATCCAAACTATTCTACGAATCTTTTCTTCTTGCTAGTTTAACGTTTAATCATTCAAACATAATACATAACTTTTTTTTATAGGAATATTTATATTTTGCTTTATTTCTTTTAGCAATATTGTTAATAAATATACTAAACAATAATTGACTAATAACTGAGTCTTGATGCAATATGATCATTTAAGTTTACTTTAATTTCCTAGAGTCCACGAATTTTTAAGGCGACAAGTAAATGATATTGTAGTGGAAAAAAATTAGTAGTTGTAAAAAATAATTAGAATCTAAGGTTCCGGAAATGTAAAACGTCCACACTGTGTCGTGATTCAATTTGTGACTACAAATTACTAATTTACGTGTATGAATACCTATGAAAGCCAAAATTTTAGGGGGTAGTCAAAAAATAATTTTCTGGTTCTAAGGTTCTAAAGACACTTGTTAAATATTGGACTTTATTATTGAAGTATGTCTTCTGAGAACTTTATCTTACGAAATACTCCATATATCCCCATTAATGGCCATATATTCTGAAAGAGCACAAAATTTTATGTCATAATCGGAATCTTTTTGTACCAAAAAAATATTTTAAAGTTGGAATTTTGGAAAAAGCTGAAATTTCAGCCTTTCTTTTAGTTTTATTGTATCTAGTCTTAAGACTGTCCCAAAACCCCATATAGAATATATATATATTCAGAAACAAGATAAAATTTTAAACATTTTCTGGGCTTTACTTTTTTATTATTTTAAAAATTTACCAAAAAAATTGATCTCTTCAAAAATTTGAAAAAAAAACTTTTTTCTAATGTATTAATTTTTTAAGTCTCAGTTAAGTTTATTTTTATATATAATATCATCAACCATAATTAGAAAATAATTTTAAAAAATTTTTAGAAATCCGGACTTTCAAAAAGATAAATAAAAGCTCGGACTTGGACTTTAATTTTAGTGATTTTGATTTTAAAATCAAGTCCTTTTTAAATCGACTTATCTTATTTTTTCTTTACATGTTTTTTTTTTTATTTGTTTATCTGTACCGAGCTAATAAAAAATAGAATAAAATAAAAATAGTTTGATTTTTTGTGTTTGAATTACAAAATACATCCAATGTTGAAATAAACTTGAAAAAGTGCGATTTTTCAAATATTTATTTCAGTTTCGAATAAAAAAATAATTTTAAGTTATTATTGCGAGCATTTTCATATTTGAAATTTTTTAATATTACATTTAGCCTTTTTCTAAGTAGATAAAAAAATTCAAAAGAGGTGGACAATTTTTAGATTAGGTAAACTAATAGTTCACAAAACCTGAGGACTAAATTGTTCCAGTAACTTTAGTTCACCTAACTGCAGAGTTGTTTAAAAGTCCCAAAAAAGTCCACACTTTTTTTTTTATTTTAATTTTTTTTTTTTTAAAATTAGGCTTCATATAAAAAAAATTATATATTCTTGGGTTGTCTAATGCAATAGATTTGCCATATATCAGAATTTTCTTGCAATTTTAGCATAAATGTCTTCACAATTCTTCTTCAGTATTCAAAATTTTAAAGCCTGGACTTGGACTTAACATGAGACTTGTGACTTTTAAAAAACTCTGCCTAACCTTTCACCTTTTTACTTTTTAAATTTTAACTTAAATTTAGTGATAATTGATGTTTGTTTGATATTTTTTCACAAAAACTTAATTTACAGCACAATTTAAAACTAACTTTTACAGTTCTTTTCCTCGACTCTTCCTCTTTCTTTCCCCACTGGAATAGTTGAAGAAGAGTCGAGAATCAAAATGCGAACAAGTTAGTTTTAATTTGTACGGTATAAAAAATTGAAAACAGAGCGTAGATAGTTTTTTAAATTACAAATATTATGTTAAGGATCATCTTATCACAAACCCAAAGTCAAAATTTATAAAAAATAAAATAATGATTAAACTCATTCTATTTCACTAAAGAGATTTACTTTCAAATATGAACATGCTTGCACTATTAACTTAAAATTATTTTTTTATTTGAAACTAATATAATTTATTTGAATTAATTGAACTTTTTCAATTTCAGCATTCGATACATTTTGTAATTCAAACACAAAAAATCAATCCAAATATAAAAAAAGATTAAAAGAAAAAGAGAGAATAAATAAGTCTAAGTAATGAAAAAAAGAAAATTTAAAACGATCTATTGAATTAGCTAGAGGTGAGAAATGTTTAAGTATTTGATAGTCCAGACATTAAAAAAATAAAAATAAAAAAAGGTAATCATCTGCAAAAAGAAAATATCTATCATCCCTTTTAATTTTATAAATATAAACCTATTCATTCAAATTTTTATTTATTAGAAACTTAAAATTTAAATTCATTTTATTTACCTATATTTATTTTACTTTTTTGAATTTAAATTTAATTAAAAATTTTCAAACATCAAGGCTGAAAAGAGGACTCCTTGCCACTCGAAAATGTCCCGTATCTTACTCCAAAATTTTTTTTCAAATAAATAAATCTGCAAAAAGAAGAGACTATTTACGGTTTTTTTTGTTTCTTTTGTTATGTCATAAAAATGCTAGAAAAAAGTGGACTAATTACTAACACTTGTGGAACCCCTATTTTTACAAAGTATTGATCACTTAGACAATAATTTACATTTACTCTAAAAGATCTTAAATACATATCGGTGCTCCTCTTATTTTAAACTTTTACTCAACACAAAAACATCTCATGCAGCAACTATTTCCAAACTAAAAAATCAAAATTCTTAAAAAAAAAAATTAGTTTTCATGAGTGACGAAGTGTTTGATTCAGTAAAACTCTCAGCTTATTTCTTCTATTTGAACAAATTCTTAAAATTTGTCTATAATAATTTTTTGATTTTATAAAAAAAAATTAACTTAATAAAAAATTTTGCAATCTTAAATTTTTTTCAAATTGAATAAAAGCTTTATTTTGTAATATATTAATCAGAACTTATGAATCACAAAATTTTTTTTTTTCTGAAATAAATTAAAATTTTCAATTCAGGCAACAACAAAAAATTCGCCATTTTCTAATTAAATTCGAGCTTTGTGAAGTGAAAAAAATTACCAAGGTACAAAACACTTAAATTACCTTGCATAACTCCAAATTGATCTAAAGTTTGATTTCAATTGAATTAATTATCCCAATGGTAAATCTTGGCTTAACCCACTTTGGCATATCTTGAACTAATCTATCAATTAGAGGCCAAATCGATGCATATGACAATTATCTTGACAATTTATCAACTAGATAAAGCTTCATGCATCGTGAATTTTGGCTAATTTGGCGACACTGTTGACAAGGTCTTTTTAATAGAGCTTGAAATCTGTGGGTCCCAAGGCTCAACTAGCGGAAACAAGTCGAGTTCAAAGCCTTAAATAAATTTTTCGACTTGTTTGCATTTAACAAACAAAATGCTTGACAATTATCTAATAGTTTGCCATTCGTGTGGTTTAATTTTGCCTAATGCGAGATTAGGGCCTACAGTTTAGGAAAAAATAATTTCTTTCTTTTATTTATCATTTTTTGCATATCATCTTGAATAGCAAGTCCATGACCAATTTTGTTCATAATTAGTCCAACCTTTTTAATTAGGATCACATTAGTTGCTTTTTGAGACTGCACAGATGGAGGCCTAGGAAGCCAATTTTTAGCGGGCTTAAAAAAATAATTTTTTCAAAGATTAGCACCTAAATTATTAATTGTATCCTTTTAGTTCTAAAAATCTAATGATTTTGTAAGCATATTCTATTATTATTATACAGATTTTTAAAGCTCTTTTTCTAAGCTACAAAATGGTGTATTCAATTGTTTTAAAAAAAATAATTTTTGACCATTAAAATTGACCGGAGACAAAATAATTTATTAAAAAATTCAAATTTTTAATTTTCACCAATTTATTAGGAAAAATCGATGTATCAAAAAACAATAAATTTAATTTTTAAATAAAAAATTAATTTTTTTTAGAGAAATAGTGTAGTTTAAAAAATATACTTATCAGGTAAATCTAAGGCGAAATCGGCAGAACATTTTAAAATATCAAATGACTTTTTGGTTTGATAATCTAAAAAACAAAAGAATTTAATCTAATGACTTCTTACCCATGACTTTATATTTTCTTAATAAATAAGTGAAAATTAAAAATTTGAATATTTTTTAATTAAAATTTTTTGGTCAAAATTTTTGGACTTAAAAGTCTCAAGAAAGTTTTTTTAGAATTTTTTTAAAATTTATTCTTTTTTGTTCATTAAAATCTACAATGCTGATTAAAAACTATCAAATTTAACAGGAGATTAATTTTAAGTTAGGTTTTTTCATCAGCAACAACAGACACCATGAAAATTTAGTAAATTGGAGTTCATGATCAAATTTAAATTTCAAATCAAAATTTTAAGCTTTTGATTTGAATAAAAAGGTAGTTTTATCAATTTTTTAATAATAAATGACTAAACTTTATTAAACATTATTTGTTTTATTTATAATTAGATAGAAAATTATATGAACATTTATCTGAAGTAAAAATAAAATCTTAATCAATATTTTGAAATTTTGCAATACAAAATTTAACTTTGTTTCGCCGTAATATATTTTAATTAATATTAGAATATCATTTAAAGCGTTTATTTGACCAATAATTTGGATACCTAAATGTCGATTTTTAAATTTGTCTTTAAAGTTATCAAGTAAAGATATTAGAAGAATTAATTAAGGTCAAAAACAAAGTAAAAAAAAAGTTTTATAATTAAAATAATAAACATCCTATGTTTAATTTTAAAAAAAAAATCTAATTTCATTATTTTTATTAAGATTTAAATCAATTAAAATTTGATAATTTGATTATGATCATGAACTGCCTGAAAATTTACCAATATTCTTTTAACCGTAGAATAAAAATAATTTGAAATAATTTTTTAATTAGGCTAAAAGTATCAATGTTTCAAAATTAAGATTATTTTAGGTTTATTTAATTAAAAAAAATAATTAGAAAAATATAATTTAAAAATGTTCGTCAATATTTTTTTTTTTAATTCTAAAAAAATTAAAATTAAAAAAAAAATTGAATACTTTATTTTTTTTATATTTTTATTAGATATTAGAAAAAATTTTATTAATTTTCAAAACAGATTTTTAGTTATAAATAAAGTTTTCAAATTAAAATATTTTTTCCAGCATTTATTTAGAAAATTATTTGAAAATTTGATTTTTTAAAAAAAATCCTAATTTATTTCTGAATGACAGAAATTAGTTCAGATTTTTTGATTTTTAATATTTTTAAAAAAATTAATCTAAAGAAAAGTTCAAATCAAATCAAATCGACTAAGGAGCATTTTTCTTTAGCATTCCTCTATTGAGCCGCTTATACCATTTGTTTCTTTCTTCATTAAGTACTTTTGTTTTAGTTCTCCAAGATGTAGTATTTAATGAACTTCAATTTTATCTTCTTCTAAACATTCATTAATTTCCCTAGTTATTGATTTGTTGCTAAATTCTTCTTTTTTAATGGGACTATTTTCAAACTCTTTAAATAAACCAAATGTATTTTTTGAGTGTGCAGAACAGTGATTTAGGGGTGTTATTAAGAAGATGTGTTTGTTAGATTTTAAGGGTGTACTAAAAAAATTTTTGAGTGTGTTGAAACAATTATCCCATTATTTTTATTAGATATAAAAATAATTTTTGATAATTAAAATTTTATTAATTTTTAAAGCAGATGTTTATTTTTAAATTTTATTAAGATTAATTTTTCAAAATAAGCTACAAAATGAGATTAAAGAAAAATACTAAAATTTTGTAAAGAATTCTTTATTAATTTCTGAATGACAGAAATTAGCTGATATTTTTTGATAGTTTTAAAAAAATTTATTAACAAAATTGAGAGTTTAAAAAAATTAAATCTAAAGAAAAAGTTTATGATAATTTGATTTCAACTGTTCCAACCCACAAAACGGGCAGTTTATTGCACTTTTATTTTGGAAAACCTTGTCAAAACAGCTATTGCACATTATATGACCACATTGCGAAGAAACCAACTGTCCATTTGATTGTTTAATCTTAATATATTTTCATAAAAAAAGTAATTTAGCAATAAAACAAAGTACTTCATTTAAATTCTTAAAACAAATTGGACAATCGATAGGACTTTTATTTTCCGACTCTGAATTACTCTTTGATTCTTTTGAAATTTATTTTAAAATTTAGTTAAATTTTATAATTTTATAACTTTTGAATTTTTTATTCTAAAAAAATTTATTTACCAAATTGATGAGCTGCAGGACTCTCGTCTTTTGACACAAAATTACCATTTGAACCTTAAAAAATAAATAATTAAAAATTTTAATTTTGTTATCTCTCAGCAATTTCATTTACCAAATGAAGAATAATGCTGATTAGAATTTGAATAAAAGGAATATTTATTTTGAGTTGATATTTTGGATTGCATTAACTTCCAATTCTTTATATTTATCAAACCAATTTGAGGATTAGTGGCACGATTATCATTATGTGCCGATCGGCATTTTCCACTAACTATTCCGGCTATTTTTCCATAAACTAATCCATTCACATCTCCGTTCATAGTTCCATATATGCTTCCCTTTACATCTCCATGAATATCTCCGTTCACAGTTCCATAAATGCTTCCCTTTACATCTCCATGAATATCTCCGATCACTTGTCCATAAATGTCTCCCAAAACATCACCCTTTTTTCAATTTTAACTCATAAAGAAAACTATTGTGTAAATTTTACCTTTATATCCCCACTGACCTGTCCATTAATTGACCCAACAGGTCCTAGAAAAAACTTGATTTAGAAAATTTTAAATTCAAAATGCTCTTGCATGATTACCATTTATTGTGTGACTAATACTTCCGTTAATATCCATAAAGTTATTTTTCTAATTTAAAAATTATTTAACTAAAATTTTGAACAAGAAAAAAAAGAAGAATAAATAACAAAATTTAAAAGGCTACTTTTTCAAAAATGATCAACTGTTTTGATTTTTTATACACTGCATTTTAAATTAACTTAAAAGTTTTCTTTCCTTTCCTCTTCCTTTTCCTTTCCTTTCCTCTTCAGAAAAGAAGAGAAAACTTAAAAGAAGGAATCAAGAGGAAAGGAAGAGGAAAAGAAGAAGAAAAGAAGCGGAAAAGAAGAGGAAAGGATGAAGCTAATTTTAATACGTTCTGTAATAAAAGGATTAATAAATTTTTTTTCATTTTTTCTGTCACTAATTACTCACATCCTTGGAGATTTATCTTTTTTATAAACTGCTGTGTACTTTAAAATTATCTTGAATTAAATACTGGTTGCTTAATTTTATTACTTAGAAATTATCTTATAAGTAATTACAAAATTTACTAATTTTTAATATGCCCAATCACAAAAAAAATAAGAAAAATAATAATAAAATTTATAAAAAAAATATATTTATAAAAATTTCTTGGACAAATTTTTTAAATGTTTTTCCAAAATTTAAACAGAAAAAAATTTTTATTGGAAAAGCAATTTTTTTTAACCAAATTCAATACTAATCGGTTAGATTAGTATAGTGGGAACTAGCCTGTTGAATTTTGTATTTAATAATAAATGATTAAGCGATGTAAATTAATAAATGAATCATTTAAATTAAATATGACGATTTATTTTTTTATTGTTTATTTATTTGTTTATCTGTAGCGAGCTAAGGCTCCTTTAGATAAAAAAAATTAAAATTAAATCAAATAATTATCAAGAAAAAATAAATTTAAAATAAATTAAAAAATACCTAAAATAAAAATATCAAAATTTAATTTGAGTTTTCGGAGAATCCTCCTTAGGTTTTAATTGTGGAAGGTGTTCAAACCTTTTCTATCAGTCTCAGAAATGCCCAAACATTCGCTTACGTTCACCAGTGTTGCTTTTATTCAACTGATGTACAGCTTAAGCTCAGTCACTATTTTCTGTGTTAGACCATTAGATCACAATAAGATCAAAAGAAGAGTTTCTCTGTGTATCTTATCAATACAAATTTCATCCAAGTCTTTATAGAAGTAAATGTACTTCTTTATAGACAGCATTTTAGAAGTAAAAAATAAAATCAAATTAAATAAATTTAAGTTTAAAAAATTTGAAATGAGATAGGTTTAAAAAAAAAAACTAAAGAAAAAATAGGACAAAACATTAGATAGTATCTAAATAAATATATAAGAGAATTGTTAATTTTTTTTTTTTTTTTCAATTCAACAAAATTATTATTTTTCGTTTTTCAATTGAAATAAAAATAAGAATAATGCAACACAAAATGCGATTCAACATCGATGGACTTCCATAAAGAATTTTCTTTTTTTTTTTTACTAAGTAGGATACCAATTAAATTAAATATTGATAGTATTTATAGTGCAGTCTTCGGTTAGGTTGGTAGGGTGGGGTGGGATGTGGAAGATGACGACAATTAGGACTGCAACTCTCTAACCTTTTGTTTTTTGTCTACTATCTCGTAAAATTGAAGCTATTTCTAAAAATTTTTAAGAATAATTGAGTCATATTTAACAAAATCTCCTAAGTCCATTACATCAGATTTCGAGCTTGCCTTAAATTATTAAGAATTAGAAATATAAATATTGAAAATGTTTCTTTAATATTGGAATTTTGATTTTTTTCAGGTTAAATGTAATACAATTTAAATCTTGCTAAATTGACATTAAGTTAAAAATGCTAAATAAAATTTTTTTTTAGAAAAATTTTTCCTTTAGAAATTAATTAATTGCATTGGAAAAATTGTAATAAATTAAAACATTATTGATGTTATTTACATTTTTATTTAAGAATACTTTTCCCTAAAATAAAATATCTTCTCCTGTTAAATTTAAATAAAAATATAATTTTTAATTAAAGTTTTTAATTTAAAAAATTTTCTTTCGATTCGTGCATAATGTGACTTTCATCTAGCCTAAAATAAAAAAAAATTTAAAATAAAAATAGATAAAAATAAATTTTGAACTACTGATTTTTGATGTTTGTCTTTGATTTTTGAATGCTGGTAGACTTGGGCGGAGGCATCAGCTGATCAATGGGATTCAATGGTGAGGAATGAGCCAAAATTTGCTGATTGCGTCTCAATGGCGAATCAGCCAAGTGCGTGGTTACAATTTTTGGCCTAATTCGCCTGTTGTCTGTGCCTTTCACCGAACAAAATCCCAAATCATCCTTGAAAAAAATGAATTCTCAACTAAATAATAAAAAAATTCAATATGAAAATTACTTTTTCTTTTTCCTTGCCCACCAGTGCCGAGTTACTCCTCTTTACAAGGTTGCTTGCGTCTTTTTATATGTAAAACTTTAAGTTTAAATTAATTAAAATATATCATTTAGCTATCAAAGTAAAAGCTGGGAAAGCCACTCGAGGAGGTGAATGCGGCAAAATGTGTATTTTGGGGATAAAAAATTACAATCTTTTAATTTTCTTAATTTCTCTATTTGATAAAATTTATCTAAAAATCTTATTTTTTTGATGTCTTTAAATATTTACCGTTTAGCACATCAGGTGATTTGGACTCGTCCATATTTACGACAAGATGATGCTCAAAATGAGACTGAGCGTGGCTATAGTCGATGCCATTTTTGCCATTGTAGTCGGTCAGCGCCTCTGCTCCTTTTTTTTTTTTTAAATTTAATTACAAAATTTTAATTTTAATTTAAAAAAAATTAATCAAGTACCGTATGTCTTTAAATATGGCACTAGTTCACTGTGGTTGTACATGTATGCTATGTGAAGACACGTATAACCCTATTATTATAAATTTTTTGTATTAAATTTTTTTTTTAAATAAATAATTTAGACTTACCGACTGTTATTTAAATTTTTGGTAGACAAATTTAAAAAAATTAATTTTGATCATTTTTAAATTGATTAAATTTACCCTCTTAAAAATTAAATTTAAGAAATCTGGTTGAATATACCGGAAGCAACATTTTTAAAAGCAATAAAAAGATTGCACTTGAAAATTAAAGATTTACTAATTTGGGATGAAAATAAATTTAATTTAAAAAAAAAAGTTTTTAGGAGTGAATACTCAAATTTTTTTATATTTAATGTCTTTTTATTTTATAGATTGATTTTAACCTTTTAAAATTAAATTTTTTGGTTAAAAAAAAATTTATGGATTTACAAATTTAGACTTTGCCAAAGCCTTTGACAAAGTTCCACACGAACGTCTCTTATTCAAATTAGGTAAATATGGAATAAAAGAAGAATTATTAAACTGGATAAGAGCTTTTCTCACCGACCGCAGACAAAGAGTAATTTTAGGTAACAGTGCGTCCGATTGGCTCAAAGTGCACAGCGGAGTTCCCCAAGGCTCAGTACTTGGCCCAACGCTGTTCATCATCTTTATTAACGATCTTGCTGAATCTCTCAAGTGCACAACCAAAATGTACGCAGACGACACTAAAATTATGGCTAATTTAGGCTCAAAAAACACGTCAGAAAACTCTGTCAAACTTCAACTCGACATAGACACAACAGTTAGCTGGACAACAACTTGGTTAATGCTCCTCAATGCAGAGAAATGTAAAGTAATGCATATTGGCAAATCAAATCCAAAAACAACTTACACAATGAGCTGTTATGACTCAAACTTAACCGTTTATATTGCCACAACCGAACTCGAAAAAGATCTCGGAGTACTAATCTCTAACGATCTTAAGCCTAGCGCTCAAGTAAACAAAGCAGCTTCAAAAGCAAATAGTTTATTAGGTCTTCTAAAAAGGACATTCGTTTTCAGAGATGCTAAACTCTGGAAAAAACTTTATACGTCTTACGTGAGACCTCAAATTGAATTCGCCGTCTCGGCCTGGTCACCTTATACCAAAAAAGACATAAACACACTCGAAAAAGTTCAACACAGAGCCACCAAAGTCTCTCACGAGTTAAGACATCTTCCGTATGAAATAAGATGCAACAGATTAGGCTTATCATCATTATTCATCAGAAGAATACGCGGCGATCTAATTCAAAAGTACAAACTCGAAAAAGGTCTAGAAGAAATCAACTGGCACGAAAATCCTAAATGCGGAGAACCTAGAGGTGGTCATAGAGGGCACTTTAAACGCGAAATAGTGAGATGCTGCAATCAGAGACACGAATTCTTCAACAACAGAATTGCAAACACTTGGAATTCACTACCAAACGAAGTCATAGAATCGCTTAATGTCAAGACTTTCAAGATCAACTTAGACAAACACATTGGTAACTGCCACAGGGTGTCAGTCGCATAGCTGACGCGCTCCGCGTGATTCATCACGCTGCAGTTTTAAACTACTACTACTACTACTACAAAAATAATTTTAAAATTTATTGAAATTATTTTTGAAATTAAATTTGTTTTTGTAATTAACTTTTTAAAACAATTCTTAAAGATCTTTATTGAATTTTTTTCTTTTAAAGTCTAAATTTTTTTTTTCTTAAACGACTTAGGAATATTTAAAAAATTTCAGGCCTCTTAAAAGATCAACTAATGAAATTAAAATTAATTAAAAAAAAAAGTAAAAATCGAAAAGTTAACTAAACTTAACGTTTTGGAATCGAGATTAATATTTGAATTTTTGCCGGGTCCTATAAGAACTTTTGAACATTTTCTGCGAAAAACATTCAACTAAGTTTTTTATTTTATTTTTCTTTAATTTGAAATTTTTGTATTTAATTGGAAAATTTTTAATACTTTTTTAGGTTTGATTTTTTAATTTTTGTCAAGACATTTGTAAGAAGCCAGTAAAGCAATAATAAAAGGATACCTTTATAATTTAATGAAACCTTTGTTTGAATAAAGATTGTGATAGATCTGCACTAAAAAAACTTAATAAAATAATTATTTAAAATCTTTTTGAATTTACTCACAAATATATTCTTTTAAATAAAATAGACAAATTTATTCTTGATTTTGGTTTCAGTCTTGTAATTATGTAAAGGGTGAATTTTCTACTAATAGCAATTTTTTAATCGAAAAAACATAGAAAAAACATAGAAAAAAAATTTTTAGGAAATAAATTAAAATTTTTCATAGATAAAAAATTTACAAAATTAATATTAACAAATTTTGGGAGTTACTTTTTTATTTTATTAATTTTGTTAGTTATTATTGTTGCAAATTAATTATAAATTTTTTTTTAAAACAACTAAAATTTATTTAATTTAAATTTTTTTTAAAATAAAATGTACGAAATTTTATAAAATTATTATTAACATTGTATTCTAAAAAATGAAAAATAAAAATCATAAGGAAAATTAAATTTTAAGTTTTGTTATTAAAAAATGCCATAGATAAAATTGATCAAATATTTTTTCAAATTGAAGAATCAAATTTAAATGAAAACTTGGAGATAAGAATAAGTCAAAATTCTTGATATTTTGTTCTATTTTGATCACTTTTCACTCAATTAATTCAAAGCGGGTTATATCAGTAAAAGGTTTACATCTTCTTCTAATACTTCAACTTTTTTCTTTTGATTTCTACAATTTACCTCTATTTTAGAGATATTTTATTTAAAAAAAAAAAATTAAAATTATTAAATTTTTAGGAATCAACTACTTGTCTAATAAATTATATCAATGATCTTTATCTGATGTACAATTATCAATTCAATCAAAGAATTCAGAAGAAAATGTAGCAGAAAAACAAAAAAATCAAAAATGAAATTTTTTAATGTTGCTTCTTGGTTAATTGAAAAATAAATATAAACTTACAGTCCTTGTATTTATTAGATGATTTATCCTCAACGCCTTTGGATTAGTTTTGCTATCATTTTCCAGAGTAGAAGCGACCAGCTTTAACAAATCCAAATTTCCATATTTACATGCCCAGTGTACCACAGTCTAAAAAGCAAAAAAAAAATCAAATTCTTTTTCACTTATCTAATTGAATACTTACATACTACCGGATAAATAATTTAATAATAAAAAATTTATAAAATAATGGAAAAAAAAATTTATTTTAAAAAATATTACGCCCTTAAAAAAAAAAATTAGTTTCGAAAAAAAAAGAAAAAAAAAATTTACATTAAAAGGATCCTTTTTTTGAGCAAGATAGGGCTGTTTGAACAACAACTTGGCTATTTGCATATAATCACCACTCGAGCAGACCAAAATCCATTCTTTTTCACATGGCTGTGGCTTCAATAGACCAAAAAAGGTAAATTTTTTGATAAGATTTAAATCATCCTACATCAGAAAAGTCAAAATACTCGATCTCCACATGCTTGTTCAGTCTGGAACCACTTTTACCAAGAGACAACTTGGATTCAGACATGTTCTGACCTCTAAGTTTGAGCTCGGACTCGGTGTTTTTCCTATTCAATTCTCTGGCCTGTTCCTTGACCGATTTAGTCTGCTCATCGACAATGGTCGAGTTCAAGGACTGCATTGACTGGGACATTCCAATCTTTGCACTTGGCTCGGTCTCTTCTGACTCTACATAACCTAGGCTCATCAATGAACTGCTTCGCCGCGGCGAGCTGTCACTAGCCGACAGATTGGTGCCAGAAGTGTTCAGTTTGTTCTCCTTGTCCTTCATGAACGCTTTGTTCGACAGCTTGGACAGATTGTTTTTGGTCTTTTGAAAAGTGCTGGCAAAAAAGCCCGAGTGAGCATTTGCCGGGTCTTGGAACTTTTTTTTCAGACATATCCATTCGTCATTGGACTCGTCGTATTTCTTCACAGCAATGTTTGATATGAACTCTTGGAATTTTTCGTCTAGAAAAAAGATGAGTGAGTTTTTTAAAGGAAAAAGAGACATGTTACCGTGCTCTGACTCAGTTATGGAGCCACGGAAGTGGTCGAACAGCTCTGAGTATTGGCATTTTCCGCCTTTGGACCACAAAAATTCTTTGACTGAGCACAGATTTAGCTCGATAGGGCTTTTTTTGTTATCATCCATCATTTTTTTGTTGTTGTTGTTGCTTTAAGGAATACTAATTCAACATAAAAGTTTCATAATTTAATTCATAAATAAGGTGATTAAAATTTTAAATTTAAAATTATTTTATTATGTAATTAGAACAAAAAAGAACATAAAAGTTGTCTAATGAGTATTAATTTTTTTTATTCTAAAATTTTGAATAAAATATTTTAAGATAAAGTTCAAGAAATTCAAAACTTGTGGTGCCATCTATTTAAAATAAAAAAGTGGGGTCTTAAGTGATCTCTGGGACCTGTTTATTTGCTCTTTTTCAATAATAAAAAGGATTTTTATTAAATGGGTATTTATATTAATTATTTTGGTTTAGAAATAGATATTTTTTGGGTATTTATTTTTTGTCAAAATTATTGAAAAAGAAATAAAAATTGGGTGCATAAAAATTATTGTCGATTATATAAAAAATGATTTTTGGGTATAATAAAAAGGATTTTTGCGTATTATAAAAATTATTATTGAATATTATAAAAATTATTAAATAATTATTCTCTAATAAATACTTTTTTTGCTAAGGTAGGTCTGCCTCTGTTCCTTTTTTGTCCGATTGGTACTGATTTAGCTATTAATGGAGGACTGACTTCTTTTAATCCAATATTTATTTATTTATTTGTTTAAATTAACCTCCTTTAAGGAGAAGTAAAAAAATTGAAAGAATAAAAGTAAAAATAAATTCAATATTACTCACATAAAAGATTAACAAAAAAAAAAAAAAAAAAAAAAAAAAAAAAAAAAAAAAAAAAAAAGAACAAAATACAAATCAAATATATGTTAAATTATGAACTAAGGCGGGCTGGACACATCCTAGTTCAGAAGGTTCTGATTAAGTCCCTCAAAATAGCCATACCAACAACATGCTTGCATGCATACTCTTTAAGAAAACTAGGACAAGTGCATTTAGCCTGTTTCCAATCTTGACAATTGTCTCTATCTAGACACCATATATTAAATGACTTCACAAAATGATTAAAAGTCGTGAATTTTCCAGATCGATAACGCTTAAATTCAGAATCAGTAATCTTATTAAAATCATCTGAAGGAAAATAAAACTTATGATCAAGTATCTTAATTTCTTTTGATTCTTTAGCCCATTGGTAAGAATTCGTCCAAAAATTAAGGGAAATAGTTGGTTCTAAAATAAACTTTTTATAATTAATATGAGCTTTGGGATTTTTAATATTTTCATTTGAACTTACTACTAATCCAAAAGGATGAAAAACTCTATCTTTATCGATAGTTCCTACAATTAGTATAGGGAACCTTTGCCAAAATAGCTTGTAAGTTGCATCAGCATGAAAATGAGTAGACATCGAATTATTATTTAATAATCTTAATATTTTGGCACAAGCTTTTTTTTGTGTGATATGCTTATTAATTTATTTATTTAAGGGAATATTATTTCACCACAATCAATTTCTGATTAGCACAATGAAAAAAACATTCAACACTATTCGATTTCTTCTCAGCACAAAAAATCATATTTAAAAAAAAAAACATTTAACACAAAAAAATTGTATTTGAAAATAATTCTTAAAAGAAATTTTTTTTCAACACAAAATATTTGTAATAAAATAAATTTTTTTTTAATTTTAAATTTAAATTTTATAATTGGAAGTAAGGTAAATAAAGTAAATTTCGAAGCTTAAAGAAAAGAAATTAAAAAAATTAGTCTCTAGGAAACCACTTTCCAGCATTTTTTGCTCTACCTCTTTTAGGTTTATTGACAAATTGGTTCTTTTTTTTTTAAATTCTTTTAATGCCAATAAATGTGTACAATATTCTAATTTAGTGAAAAACTTGCAAGAACATCTCTTACTGTTAAGCTCAACTTTATAACAGTTTCAATAAATTTTTTTAAAATTTTCTCATCAAGCCATTAATTTTTGTGTTGAATGCATTTATTTTATTTTTAATTTTTGTGCTAAAAGTATTTTTTTCAAATTTTAATTTTTGTGTTAAGAAGAAATCATTTTGTGCAGAGCGTTTTGAAATTGTGTTGAATGGTTATTTTTTTGTGTTGAAAAGGTAGACCTTTTATTTAATAATTATTCTTTTCCTTGTTGTGCAATAATATTAAATTTCTAATCACTAATATGAATATTTGTATTGTTTTTATTTGTATAAGTAACCACTAAGTTAATTTAATACTCTAAATGAATTTTTAAACACTCATTTGATTTTTTTAGACCTCAAATAAACATTTAAATACTTGATTATTTTAATTAACACTCATTTAATATTTTAAGCACTCAAATTATTCAATATCCAATATCCAAATTGATTTTTTGCTAAATACCCAATAATACTAGCCAAATAAAAATTGGTAGACCATTTTTTTATTAAAAGTTTATACCAGAGTGTAAAAAATGTTATGCTCATTTAGAGTATATTTAGTTTTAAAAAATATATTAATTTTTTCATTGAATACTTGGATTTAAAAGAACTGCAACTTTTTTATAGGGTTAGTTATTTTTGGCATCAGGTTAAAATAGCAAGTGTCCAAATCGCTAGTTCAAAATAGCTACAGGTAAAAATATCAATGTTTCGAAATGGCTAATTTTTTCGAATTAAAGATAGCTATAAAAAAATAAAAATATTTTTACCTATTTTCAAAATAGCTTTATTGAATACTTTTACAAAAGTCAATTTATACAATCAATCAAATAATACTAACTAAAAAAAGGCAAATTGAAGTTCATGATCAAATGTAGATTTCAAATCAAAATTTTTGGTTTTTGATTGAAAAAAAAGGTATTTTTTATTCAATTTTTTAATAAAAAATGACTAAACATTATTAAACATAATTTGTTTAATCTTTAATAAGATACAAAATTATATGAATTTTAATCTGAAGTAAAAATAAAATCTCAATCAATATTTCGAAATTTTGCAATCCGAAATTTAACTTTGTTTCGCTTTAATTTGTTTTAATTAATATTAAAATATCATTTAAAGTCAATTTTGATAACATAATGTCGATTTTAAATTTGTCTTTAAAGTTTTCAAATAAAAATTTTAGAACAATCAATTAGAGATCGAATAGAAAAAAAAAGATTTGTTTTTTTTTCAATTAAAATAATAAACATCTTATGTTTAATTTTAGAACAAATTAACACTAGAAATGCCAAAAAATTTTATAACTAGAAATGCCAAGAGCGGTCAAAATGACCGCTTATCTTAAATTGCTTAAAAATTAATTCAGAAAAATGTTCGTCATTGTATTCGGAACCAGCATCTGACTCATCAGTCCCAATATCAGCTAAAGAACTTATGTTTTCTCTTGCGTTGACATAAGATATACGACGACTATCCATTTTTGTTTAAATTATTCAAAAAAATCAAAGTTGGTTAAATAAAAAAAGCAAAAATTTAAATATAGTTGTAACTTGATTTCAAGTATTATTTCAAATTAAATGCAAAAAAAGAGTTACTTTTAAGCATATTTTCATAAAATATATTAAAAAATTTACTTAGTGAAAAAAAATAAGAAAAAAAATAAGTAATTGGCAAGTTTTAAGTTAAAATGATTAAAAGCGGTCATTTTGACCGCCTAGTACTTCTAGGTATACACAATAGATTTTCCGAAAATATATCATCATGAATGTCAGTATTATAAAGAAAATAAAAATTTAGATAAAATTATTAGGGTAGACAAAAATTGGAGTGATAATCTTATTTATTTTAAGAGTTATAGTCCTTAAAAATCGTAAAAGCGGTCATTTTGACCGCTTGGCATTTCTAGTGTTAAAAAAAGCTAATTTCATCATTTTTATTAAGATTTTAATCAATTAAGTTTTGATCATTTGATCATGATCATGAACTTCAAGTTGCCCTAAAAAAAGTCTAATATTTCATAATTAGAGTTAAATTATTTAATGTTTCTTCCATGTCAGCTTTAACATATTTATATAAAATTTTATTAAGTCTTAATTGTATCATTTTTTCTAATTGTATCGTTTATATACCACCCCAGTGTATAACCTTAATAATTCAGACTCTACTCTGCTTTGTTCCTTAATAAAAGAATCTATCAACGAATAAATTAATGGATGTTTATTTAGAATATTTGAGAAGGAATTATGCCAAGCTTCAACAGTTCTTCGGTTTGGGTAAAGTCAAAATCCAAACTTTTTCTAAAAACTTGTGCTCCTATTCAGATATGGAGCCATGGAAAGCCAAACGGCTCTGATTGTTTGCATTTTCAGCCTCTGGACCCCAAAAATTCCTCATTTTATATATTGGTTCTACTTAAAGTAAAACTAATTGTTTAATAATTTTATTCAAAGATTGATAAAATTTTGAATTATATTATTACATGCCCACATTTTATTATTTTCTAATAATTTTTGTGCAAAATTTACGAGAATTTTTTTTCAAAACTTATGCAAATCCAAAATAAAAATTTTAGTAAATATGACTGAAAAAATATTTGATAAAAAATTTAAAATTATTTCATTTTTAATAACTTTTTTTCTTAATTTGAAATTTTGAAATTTTTAATAAATATTATTGTCACCCGAATTAGTTTATTTTGTCAGTCACAAAATTAAATAACTAAAAATCAGCTGAGCCTTTTTTCATATTAATTTTAAATCATGATCATTAAAATTTAATCATTAGCTTTAAATAGCCGTGTTTCTTTGCTTTTTCATTAGACTTTCTGTATCATTTGCTGCAAATTGTTTAACTGAAATTTAAAATTGAAGGAGAAAAAAATCAACAAAAATTTTTAAATAAAATAATATTCTTTAATTAAAAAGCATTAATCAACTTTATTCATATAAAATTATCACAAAAATTATCTATCTATTTTTATTAAATTTTTGGGATAATAAAAATTTATAATTTAAAAATTTTGATAATTAATTAAAGAGAAAAAACAACTTTCAATGTTTGAAGAACACTTCCTCCAAATCATCTATGGTCACATAGGCCTTGGTTATTGTTGATCCTCCTGAATTTATGCTTTGGATAAGTTTGTTGAATATAAGTTTGTCGTACTTTGCTTGTAAGACCGAATCACTAATTATGTTAAGAAATTCTTGAGTCCATTCTGGAGCATGGACTTGGGCTACTGTTGTTTTCCCACTTTCACCGTTTCTTTGAATCTCCCAGTGGCCAGAGCCTTTACTAAAAGGATTGTCTAGCCTAAATGCTGCCGATTTACATTCGGCGAAAACCTGCTTTTTAATTAAATTTCTACCGCTTTCTAGCTCTTTCAAAATAGCAGCCTTTTCACTGTTTGTTAGTTGCTTATTTACCTCAGTCTTGTCACCCAAATCGATGACTATTTCACTCAAAGTCTTAGGAAAACTCTTGCTGGAATATTTTTCATTTAGTCTTTCCAAAAATTTTTCTGGACTCATTTTAAAAATAATTTTTTTTGATTTTTCTTTTTTAAATAGTGATTAAAAGTTAAAAAAAATGAACCAAAATTGGGGAAAATTCCCAATCTAATCTTTTATTATTTTTATTAATTTTTAATTTAAAAAAAGAGATTATTTTTAAATATGAGATAAAACTAAATTAACTTTGATATTTAAGAAAAATTTAAAATACCTCAAAAATTTTTATAAAGATCTTTAAATTAAAATTGTTAAATTAAAAAGAGCTTTCTTTTTTGTTTTAATATATAGTATGTCACAAAAAGTTAGAATCAAACTGAAAAAAAAAAAATATTGTTTTTTTGCAATTAAAAAAATAGTTAATTATGAATTTTTATTCTTGATTTAGGTATCAAATTAAAGCTAATTTTTTCTAATTTTTAATCAATTATAACACTCACACTTAAAAATAATAATCTCATAATTAATTTACTTCAAAAAAAAGTAACTTTCTTTTAAAGAAAAAGAATTGACACAAAAAGTTAGAATCAAACTTTTTTATCGAAATAAAAATCGGATATCCGATGCTTTGTATAATTTTTTTTACCGAATTTGCTAAAAAACTTAATTATCTTTGATTTGAGACCATGCTTGCCAATAAATGCGCAATTTACTTATTTCTTGATCTCATTAAAGTAAGACTACCTAAAAATTTGCCAAAATAGAGAAAAAATGGGTAAAAAAAAAATAACCGATCAACAAAGATGGCAAATTGTAGGTCTTTTGAAAGATCAGACAAAGACTGAAAGAGAATTAGACGAATTAGTTGGAGTTTCGCAAAAATGCGTCAATACAACCAAGCGGAATTTCCAAGCGACATCTAGAGTGCACAACTTTGGCAACTGCGGACGACCGCCAAAGTTATCCGATCGTGACGTATCGTATATTTTTATATTGGTCCGAAAAAACCCTACAACGAGCTATAGGCAAATTGCTGCAGACTTCAATTCGAAATTCGAGGAACATAAGATTAGTAGAGAAACGGTCCGAAGAGTTCTTGCGAAGAAAGGTATAGAGTCTTATTCCGCCGTTAAAAAGCCGCTCTTGACTCTCAGCGATAGACTAAAACGGTACAAGTGGTGTAAAGAAAAACGCAATTGGACCGACAAAGATTGGGCTACAGTTATTTTTAGCGACGAGTCCAACTTTGAAGTCCTAAATAGAAAATCTAGAGTTTTTGTCAAACGATTCCATAATGAGAAATATCATCCAAAGTTTTGTGTCCCAAGAGTTCAGAAGGGCGGAGGCTCAGTTGGTATATGGGGATGCATGTCTTACGAAGGAGTGGGTTGTTGCTCCACATACACCGGAAGAATAAACCAATATGTTTACATGGACACCCTAGAAAACCACTTAATACCATCCGTACAGCTTTTAATCGAGCCTGACCAAGAGTGGATTTTCCAACAGGACGGCGCACCTGCACATACGGCGAACTCGGTAAAAGAGTGGTTTAGAGAGCATGATTTTAGGATTCTCCCATGGTGTCCAAGATCACCTGATCTCAATCCGATTGAAAATTTATGGTCGTATATTGACCATTAATTGCTGAATTATAGGATTACTTCAGTCGACCATTTAAAGCAAGTGCTCCATGATAAATGGTTGAAAATTCCGACTGAAATCTGTAACAATTTGATTTCTTCTATGAAAAAACGGGTCGCCGCCTGCATTAAAGCAAAAGGCGGTCATTTTAAAGCTTAAAAAAATTTTGATTCTAACTTTTTGTGTCATATTTTTGGTTTGTTAAATAACAATAGTAATTGCTTTTTTATTTTTTTTTTGGATTTTTTTTACTTATCCTTTTTTATGTATTTTTTCCGACATTTGAATAAATTAAAAATAAAGAAATTAATAAAAATCTGGATTTTTATTTTTTTTGATGACCGAAATAACGAACAGAAAGACAATCCAATAGAAAAAAAAAGTTTGATTCTAACTTTTTGTGACATACTGTAGTAGTAGTAGTAGTAGTAGTAGTAGTAGTAGTAGTAGTAGTAGTAGTAGTGTGAGCTGTAACACATAAGTGTGAGTACTCTCTCATTCTCTCTAATATCCAAATCTACCTTCTCGAACCCTTTCCTTAACTTAAATATTTGTAATAAGTCCCCTCTTTTCTTTCTTGTTTCCAGGTCTGTTAAACCAAGCTCCCTAAGTCTTTCTTCGTACTCTAATCCTCTTAATTCTATTACCATCTTAGTCGCCCTTTTCTGGATTCCCTCGACCTTATTAATTTCACTTCTAGTCATAGAATTCCATACCGCCGAAGCGAATTCTAAATGCGTTCTGACGAAAGCTGGGTACAGCTTTTTAAACAACTCTTTATTTAAAAATTTGAAAGTTTTTCTCATTCTACCTAAAGCACTGTTAGCTTTCGATACCGCCGCTTTTACTTGTTTACTATGTTTCCCATCATTTGAAACCATAATACCCAGATAATAAAATAATTTTGAAATTAATTTCAGTTAGAATCATTGTAAGTCTTAGTTTTTAAAAATGAAGTGAACCATTTAAACTAAAAATATTTTGTAACTTTGACTATGAAGCTAGAAAGCTGGTAATATTTTTGAATAAAATCCTTTTGATTAAAAATTTTGAAATTTTATTTTTCTATATTTTTTTTAAATTTGCTTAATTTTTCCGGTAAGTCTAATAATTTTACAGTATTGAAACAATTAAAGTAAAAAAGTTGACAAGTGAATTTTTTGTATTTTAAAAATTTTGATTATTTAAAATAAAAACTAAATTGGTTAATCCGGACTCATCGGTTCACGAAAATACTTTTCCGGGTTAAGTTTTTTGATTTTTCATCGCTAAAAAGAAAAAAAATCGAATTAATTTTGATGTAACATTCTCTATATGTTATGTAGATTTTAAAAATAAGATAGTAAAAAGAAATATTTTCTCAATCCATTGATAAAATCGAAATTTAAATTTAATTGCCTTTGAATCAATTTTTGTAAAGTTTATTTTGAATTTTTTTTATTTCAAAAGAATTTGTGCTAAGCATTCATTTTAAATTTAAAAATTAAATTAAATTTTTAATTCCAAATTTGAAGTATAATGAAAAGATATATCTTTCCTAGCGATATTTTCAATAAAAAAAATTCAAAATAAACTTTAAAAAATTGAATTAAATGTATTCAAATTTAAATTTTGATTTTATCAATGGATTGATAAAGTATTTTTTTTTAATTATTTTATTTTTAAAATCTACATTACATGTAGAGAATGTTACATTAAAATTATTTAAATTAATTCAAAGATTAATTTTAATATCTAAAGATAAACTTTGTGAATAGAAATGATATTTTGAATCGATCATCAACTTCAAGATGCCATCAGTTTTGTTTTTTAATACTTGGCTTTTTAAAATGTCAAATTTTAGAAAGATTCTTTGATAACAAGAAACGGAAGTGTATTAAGTCAAAAAGAGTTTTTTTTAGTGCTGAAACTTTACGAGTAAAATTTTTATTCCTAATTTTTTTGTTTTAACAGTTATCCTTTATAATTTAATAATCTAAATAATTTTTATGTAAATGTACAAACTGAATTTTTTACTTAATTGTAAAATAGATATTTAATTGTCTTTTAAATGTTTCTACACTATTTTGAATAAAATATTATTTTTCAATTTGTCCATGGGACTTAAACTTGGTACTAGCAAACCTTTAGCTCTCTGTACTAGCAAAATACAAAAAAAAATTATTGAAAAAAAACCAACGCTTATCTTAAATCAAGTAAACAAATAAAGCAGGGGAGGTTCGGAGATATTTTCATTTCTGGTTAATTTGTAGAGTGATTCGATTTCTATAAAACTCTTTTACTGCTATTCTCACCATAACTCGGTGTATGATTGAGATAATTTACAGATATCAGGAAGAATAGGAATATCAGAGCCCTTCTCCAGAAAGCTTTTTATGAATTCATCAAAATTCATGAATTTGGCCCATTAAACGCTAAAAAATTCAAACAATTGACGAAAGACATTCTATTTTCATTTTATCTAAAATTTAATAATTATTATTTATTTAGATAAAGGTTTAAAATTCGAAAAAAGAGACGAAGAGATAGCCAATATATCTAAAAAAAAGGCTTAGTTAAATTTTGATTGGATTAAAGAATCGTATAAAATAAAGAATTATGACGACACAGTTTCATATGTTCTTAAATTTAAAAGGAAATATTATTTGAAATGCCTTGAGGGTAAATGATGGCTTAAAAATCAGATAACTCACTTGGTTCTTTCGGCAAAATAGAAGATATAAAAGACTTTTTGCTTTTGACTCACCAAGCCGCATACACAGTTACTGAAAACCATTTCGAAAACAAAAATCCTTTCTCATATAATTAAATTCGTTATCAGCATAACTTTTATATCTCATCTTATTAGGATGATGATGTAGTTTAACTTGAATCATCAAAGCTGAGATCGAATAAAATTATTTTGATTCAACTTGATAAAGATTTTGGCCTGATTACACCCAATCTTGTGCTCAGTATTGATAAAATGTCTTCCAAATCTACTGATTCAATCTTTTTACAGCATATTAATTTTTGCCATGCAAAAGCATACAATCTTTTGGTATAAATTAAATTGAATTTTCAATTTGAATTACTTTTTGTTTCTAACTTAGAGCCCCATAAAGTTCTGCCGTACATACACAAATTTTCAAATTAAACAGTATCATGAATTATATTAATTCTTGTTTCATCCAAATATACATTCCAATTTGGAAGTAAATAAATTGGTTCAAATACTTCCATTTGTTGGCGTGCGATCCTCGCTGAAATATCAAGTGTAGTTGGTGGCATGAATTTGCATAAACTGGAAAAAGTTTCGAAAAAAGATTAAAAATATTTTTTTTAACTTGGAGAGCAATTTACGCGTTATATGAAAATTTTTGGTCTCTTTATTTTTGGATTTAATTTTCAAAAGAGATGAAGCCTGGTCGAAAATAAAAATAAAAGGAGAAGCAACATTTTAAGTTGAGATTTCTTTTTTATTAGAATATTTGTTTAGCTTAAAATTAATTAAGTTCTTAACTAAATTACTGCTCTCAGATTTATTATCTTCTTGATTGAATCGATTGAAAAAACTCAAACTATTTATTAGATTATAGTTAAGATAGTCAGTAAATGCGTCAAAATAGATAAGCAAAAATGTCGATATCCTCAAGTATATGTCCAGCTAAACAACTTCGTTTCGGAAATCCATTTGATTATTGCGAAAAACATAAATCAACAACAAAAAAACCTACATTTATTAAACTAAACAAACTTTACTTTTACCGAATCCTCTAGATTGGTATTCAATAGTATATGGTCCATGATAATTAGAATCGCTATCCTCATATAATTTAATCGTTTTTAAAATATTTGTTTTCTTAAATATTAACAAAAGTAAATGTTTACTTTTGGATTTGTTTTTAAATTAACTGTAAATAACTCAAAAAATTAATTTTAACCTAATTTTCATTCGAAATGCTACTTATTCGAATATCGGTTCGAAAATGCATATTCGATTTCATCACTAATAATTTTAAAATATTTACATCTTCATTTTGATCTCTGAAACTTTAAGCCATTAAAAAGCCAAAATATTTCTGTAATTTTAAAAAATAAAGTATTTCTCACTTAAATAAAGTTCAAAATAAATTAATGGAAAATAGACACGCATTAAATTTAACTCAAAATATTGTCTATTTTGTCCTAGAAATGGCTCAATAATGCTCTCAAATTCATTTTTCATATTCGCTAAATCAATGATCACAGGTATGCATGTATTCTCTAGCCAAGATTTAAGCTCAGATCTATAATAGAAAATTGAATTTTAGTTTTAAACTTATTTTAAAATCAAAGAAAAGATCAGCTGAATACAATAATTAATTTTGTACTAAAATTTTTCAATATAATGTTGAATTTTGTAAAAGAGAGAAAAAATTGGAAGAATACTCTATGAATAAATGCTAAATAAATATTTGTAAAAAAATTTATTAATTTAAATATGTCAAAAATTATTTTAAATCTACCGTGTTTAATAAGAAAAAAAATTAAGTTATGATTTAACTGGTTTAATTTTTTGTGTTTGAATTACAAAATGTTTCCAATGTTGAAATAACATTGAAAAAGTGCGATGTTTCAATAATTTTTTCAGTTTTAAATAAAAAATAATTTTAAGTTAAAGTTCACAAATTCAAAACTTTGGTGCTATCTGAATTTCACATTTTTGACTCAAAATTCGTAATCTACGCCCTCGAAAACCCCAAAAAAAAAATTTTTTTGAAGGGGGCAAAAAAAAAAATTTTTGCACCCAGGGTCCCATAGTCCCAGTAAAATAGTCCCAAGCCCGGATGAAAAAAGAGGAGGGGTGATGATGATGCAGGCGCATAGAGGCCGGGATGAGGAGGCTTGCAAGCTAGAGCTGACGATAGTCTGTTGGGTCCAAGAGCCTTAGTGAAAAAAGTAAAGTGTCTTTAGTTTGGATAAGCTTGTATCCAGATATAGATACGCTTGGTTTGTGGTTCCAAGCTAGTCTAAATAGTTGCCGAGTTCGCAGCCATTAAGTGCTCGGATGAGTGGCGCTGTTTATGATGAACGTCCCATATGTAACTTTGGCCGCTGACTGTTGAGTTGCAATCATACCGTTGCCGGTCCCAAGTCCGGATGAGAAAATGAGAGGGTAACGACTAACAGTGTGACTTGACAGATAAACACACGAGAAAAAGTTTATTAAATATTTATTTTGAAAAAAAAAGATTCGGCTCAGACTCTTTTAAAATTAATTTAGGTAATTTAACAGGGTATAAATAGCCTGGTATCAAGGAAATTATACAGTCAGATATGATTCAGTTATTTAACAGGTTACTAGAGGACCCCCTTTATGGTAAACTTTTTTTTCTTTTAAAAATTTATTTCATTAGATGTGCAAGATTGAAATATAATATTTCAAAATTATGAAGTTGATTATGAAACTTTAATACCAAAAAAATATTTTTTTAATTATTTTTTTGAAATTAATGAAAAATGAAATTTGAGGATTTGTAATTCACTTACCTTTTTAAAAATTTTGAACAAAACGGCTTTTTTAGTTCTGGAGATCAAAAAAAAAATTTAGAATCATTTTTTAATTTTTTTTCTTTTTTTTCTTTTTTTAGAAAGAAATTTTCAATGTTTAAATGTTTAATGTTTGTTTTTGCAATTTTTTTTTGAATTTTGTAACCTTGTCAGAAATTTAATTTATTTTAATCCGATTAAAATTCATAATATTAAAAATTAAACGTGGTCTCAGCGGAACACTTGCACAGAGTTTCAAGCTTGTTGTTAGGTTTTGTGAAATTTAGTACAAAATGATTAAAAGAACAGAAAAAAATGTAAAAAAATTGAATAATATTTTGTGTAAATGTTTAAACTTAATTCTGTAAATGTAACTTAGTGCTACATCCAAAATTGCATCAAATATCAAGGTCTGCTAAATTTGCAGAGTTTAGCATAGATTAAATTTCAACATAATCGAGCGTAGGGCATTTTGCAGAGATTTTGCCAATCATTAGCAGACTTTTACAGTTGATGCAACTTTGAAAGTTGCACCATTCTGCATTCACTTAATTAATTTTAAACTTTTAGAAAAAAAGTTATTTAATTTTTTACACTTTTTTCTGTTCTTTTGTAATGAATTTCACAAAACCTGTCAGTTAGAGAAATATAATTTAAAATGAAAATTAATTTTTAAACTATTTATTCAAAAAGTCAAAAAGTTAAGAAAGTTAATTCCGGAACAGCGTCAAAAAATTAAATTTACCACAAAGTACAAAAAGTACAGAAAAGATTTTTACATTTTATTTTTCTCATGTTCTTTGCGGCATCTTGAAGATTAAGATCAAAAAAATCAGATCAAATAGTATTTTGTTTATAACTTTTGAATGGTACTTGATTAAGTCTCTCTGCAAAATGCTAAATAATTCAAAATACAAGCTGAATATTGTATGAGGCTCTGCAAAAACTCTGCATTTTGCAGCAAAATGTACGCCATTAAAAAGTATTTAATTTGGCTGCGCAATTTAAATGCAGAATTTTACCGTTTTTTCAATATAAATATGCTTCTTTAAGAGATTTAAAAAAAGATAAAAAAAATAAGTGTAAAAAAAAATTTAAGAAAATAATCTTAAATTAGCTAGAAAATACTCTGAATTTAGAATTTTTTCCAAAAAATAAAGCCCAAATTTATATCTTATTCAAATAAAAATTTTCCTATTATAAATTGACCTATTATGAAGAAAAAATAAGGTTAAAAATAATCCAATAATGTGAATAAAAAAATCTTTATATTTTCTCTATATTTTCTTTTAAATATTTAATCTGTTCTACCAGTCAAAACGTTTTAGAGATTTTTTTTAGTTTCTTTACAGATTCTTTATTAATTCTTTAGTGAAAAAATTATAAAAGAAAATGTTGCAGAAGAGATATTTTAAAAAATGTCTTATTCTATATTTTTTGATTTGGTTTAAGTTTTTTTTTAAATTTTTTTATCAAAATGGTTTAATTTTTTGTGTTTGAATTACAAAATGTATCCAATTTTGAAATAACATTGAAAAAGTCCGATGTTTCAAATATTTTTTTCAATTTCAAATAAAAAATAATTTTAAGTTAATATTGCAAGCATTTTCATATTTGAAATTAAACTCTTTAGTGAAATAGAATGTGTTTAATTTTTATTTAGAAATTTGAATTTTAAAATATTGAAAATTCTTTATTTAACTTTTAAATAATTTACTTATTTATCTGTACCTCTAATATCCTTCAGAATAAAAATATATAAAACAAGGGTTAAAGTTAAATAAAAAAAAATTTAAAATAAAGTTAAATAAGATAAAATAATATAAAAAATAATTAAAAAGAAAAAAAGATAAAAAATTTATTTAGTTTTTTCTTAATATTCAATCGTTGAAAAACTTGGTCTAGAAACGTTGAAAAATTATTTTACCTCATAATTTTCCCATTTTCGATATTATTAGTTCCAAAGAGAATAAACCCAAATTTTGACTTTGTTCCAAGAGGATATATTATTAATTGAACTAGCTAAAATTATGAATTTTACTAGATATTTTATTAAAACACTAGATAAACAGATTAACGACTATTTATTTAGATATTTCATTAGGTAAAAAATAAAAATACAGGATAAAAAAAGTGAAAAAAAATAGAAAATAAAATTTAATTAAATTAAGGCTAATTAATTCTTCTTCTTTTACTTTTAATTACTTGCACATTTTCAACTTGAGCTTGAGCTTGATTTGAAGTACAAGTTAGCGTTGCTTGTAGATTTTCCCTAGTTACTATCTCGTAAGACTCGGTGCTTGAATCCTTGCTACTATAAGATGAAAAAGATTCATTAAGATTCTCTGTATTTCTATTTATTAATTTTTTTTTATAGATGTTAATTTTTTTATCTAGTGAATAAATTGATTATATAGTAAGAATAATCTTTTTTATCTAGTAAATTTATCATTTTATGTAGTATCAATTAATATTTTGCGTTCCAAGAGTAGTGGTCAAAAGTTGACGGAATAAATTTTAATTTTTATTAAATTAAATTTATTTCTAGATTAAACTGCTTAAAAAATACAATATTTTTGCTTTGGAAAAAAACAAAAATCAATTCAAACTAATTAAAAATTTTTAAAAAAATTGACTTTTTAATAAAATTAAATGGAAAATTTTTTTATTCAAACTTTAACTGCTGCTAAAGATCTTAAAGAATCTTTTAAATGCTTAAATTGGTAATTATTAATATTATTTTAAATTAAAACAAAATGCCAATTTCGACCAAGTAATAGACTTCCCATAGAGCCCTTCTTTACTGGCGTATGCGACCATTTACTTTGCAAGTAATCCTCACTAAACTACAAAAAAGAAATTTAAAATTTACCATAATCTAAAAGAGACTGTATATCGGGATCAAATGAGTGTCCAAAATGTGCCGCTGCTTTTTACCAAAAAGACCTTCATGTGAACAAAATGATCAAAGAGGCTATCTTGTATGTTAATCAAATAATAGAAATGACATCGCCTGGTTATGTCGAAAAAAATAGTGACAATTTACCACACATCGATTTGGACAATGATGAAAAAATAACCAGATCGGAAATTTTTGTCCTTCCGGAGCCTGTGGTCAAAATTCCAACTCAGTCCAGGTGCAGGCCGAGAAAAAATTCAAAAAATCCCAACAGCAGTCAAGTAACTAGTCGAAGTCAGTCAAATCGAGTCAGAAAATCCACTCAAAGTGAGCCTGAAACTGAACAATCACAAAGACCTCGGACCCAGTCGGCCAAACGGGTGAGAAAAAATGACAAAGGCGAAACACCTATTCATCTAGCAGTCATGAGTGTAATAAATAAATTAAAAAAAAAAATTTTTGTAAAATAATTTTTATTTTTTTAAAAAGAATGATTTGGAAAAACTTAAAGAATTGATCCAGGAGCCTTTAGTTGACATTAATTCCAAAGACTTTGCTGGATGGACCCCTTTGGTAAGGAACTGATGCAAAGGAAACACATTTTTTTTTCATTTTTTTTTGTTCAGCATGAAGCTGTCAATAAGGATAACATAGAGATGATTAAATTGTTGATTGACCACAACGCGGACATAAATGCCCGCGGCTATCAAAACAACACCCCACTACATGAAGCAACTCTGAATAGGCGCTATGACTCGATCAAATTTTTGCTCGAACATGGCGCCGATCACTCCATAAGAAATGACTTTGGTGTACTGGCACAAGATTTTGTGCGAGATCTTCCAGATTTTTTGTTTTTGTTTGATAAATCAGTGGTAAAAAGCGCCTCACCAAAAAATGATATTAGCTCAAGTAATGCAACCAGGAAGTCGAAGGCAAAGATCAAAAAAATTGTTGTCTACGGCAGTGGAATGAAGGAAGAGGAAAAAACAAAAATGACCACTCTGGCATCTAAATTTGGCATTCAAATAGCCAAAGAAATGGGCAATAATGGTAAAAAATTTTTCTCGGTAATCTAGAGATTTATTTTTTGCCTTCAAGTGACTCATGTAATTTTCACCACGGCTAACACATGCACCAGAACTATAAATTATATGAAGGCTATTCTTATGGGAATCTGGATAGTTAATTTAAAATGTTAGTTTTTTTTTTTAATTTTTATTTGATTTTAATTTTTTCCATCTTTTT
This sequence comes from Brachionus plicatilis, assembly GCA_010279815.1. NCBI lineage: Eukaryota > Metazoa > Rotifera > Eurotatoria > Ploima > Brachionidae > Brachionus > Brachionus plicatilis. The sequence continues at coordinate 941,212 of QEOQ01000246.1, forward strand.
TATTTCCTTTTCTGTTCGAGATAGTTTTTTCGAGACTTT
>QEOQ01000246.1:941831-972980 GCA_010279815.1 Brachionus plicatilis
TTTAAAAATTAAAAATAAAAATAAAAATAAATGAAAACTATTTGTAGGTACTTGATATTTATAGTCGTTGGTAATTTTTAGTCATGACTTGGACTTTTTTTTGGGACTTTTAAACAACTCTGGTCTGAATTTAATTTAACCAAATTTTCGATTTATATTAATTATGCGTAAATAATTTTAAAGAATCAAATTGTTCCAAGGTTTATTTACAGAAAAATAAGCATTTTTATATCATCAAGCATTTAAAATTTATCACCAAAATATTTTTATTTTTATCACCAAATTTATTAAAGATTCATCAAAAAAAAATATGCATCATTTAAAATAAATCTATCATCAAAATTAGTGTTATAAATCAAATTGGCGATTTGAACAAATTATTCGATTTATTTCGATTTAAATTTAAAATAAAATTTGAATTCAAATTTAAACTCAAAAAATATTTAAATTCCAAGATTAACTTAAATAATTCTAAATTCTATTAAAATTATGTTTTAATTAAAATTAATTAAACAATTTGAATAATTTAAATTTTCAGATATAACTAAAACCTACTAAAATTTTATGCTGATATCCCAATTCCATGGCATGCTCTTTTTTCAAATGACCAAGCATATTGCTCGAGGAATTTGTTATACTATAATTACTACATTCAACAGTGTAATATCAGCATTTTTATTTACTATAATTTTCTAACTTTAATTCAATTATCGTAGAAAGAGATCTTTTAATGTATTGCTTTTTGTTTATCGATCGAGTAGTAAAAGGTGCTTGTAAAAAATATTGAGTTTGACTCATTTTTAAAAATATAAATTAGTTTTTAATAAAATAAAAAATAACATTTATATATTGTTTTAGAAAGACCTTGAACAAAAAAAGTATTAATTGGAAAAAGAATTTATTTTTTGAATTTATTTGTTATTTACGTCTTAAAATTAATACACTTTTTATGAAAACCACCAAAATAAATTTAAATTTTCGTTTTAATTTTCATATAAAAGCTTAATAGTTTAATTTGACTTTTTTAATTCTGAAATTGAATTGAATTATTATTCTGGGTTTAAATTAAAACTTAAATTAAAAATTTGTTTATATTTAAACTAAAATAAAAAATTAATTTAATTATTTATAAGTAAATTCAAATGCTATTTATTTACAACACTAATCAAAATATACTTTTTTTTCTGTCATTATATTAAGAAATTATTTTGATCAAAATCAGAGTTGTTTAAAAATCCCAAAATAAAGACCAAGTAATCAAAAAAAAAGTCCCAAATTTTTTTTTACTTGAGACTTGTGACTTTTAAACAGCTCTGATCAAAATCAATTAAAATATTGAATATAGAAAAAAATTATCTCAATAAAGCTTTACTAGTTTAGGTCTATCATAGGTTCTATTTTCACCAAAATCAAGTGTAATGGCATTATCAGGAATTTAAGTAAATATATTCTTTCGCAATTAACAAAATGTGATTTGACATAACATTTCAAGTAATAAAAAAAATTTACATTTAGTATTTTGATGTTTTTTTGAATAAAAAAATAAATTATATAAAAAATAAATTTTGTGCAAGATTTTTTAATTGAATTAAATAAAAATAAATTTTTGACAGGGTTGGAAGAGAGTTTTGAAAAAAATGCTCTTTTGCCTGAGAATGAATATGAAGCTAAAGGTTCAGTGAAAATTCCGGATTCCAATGGACCGTTCAAAGGCCGACTGAACGCATCAGCTCAAGTGATTTAAAAATTCGAAAAAAAAAAAAAATAAAAAATAATTTTCTTTAAGTCTCCTAAATTGTTCGAAGATTGTAATCTTTATTTTCACGGTGAATTTAATGTTTTTGACAAGCAAGACTTGATTAGATTGGCAGAACAGGCTGGAGCCAAAATTTTGAAGCGCGAGCCAAAATTGGAAAGGGTCGATGAGCTAATTACTTCTGAGATACCTCATCATTTAGATTTGACTTATGACAAAGATTTTTGCTGCTCACATTTTTTGATTTACGATGCCAGCAAGATTAAAATCGACATTAAACACAAGTACCTTTATTCTGTCAAAATCAATTGGTTGTTTGCCTGTATTGACAAATTTAAAATTTTACACCCAGCTAGTTTTAAATAATTTTGAATAATTGAATATTTTTTTTTCAATCAAGACTTGTTTTAATTTAGCTCACTTTTTCAATAAAAATAAAGATCCAAATAAAATTTTATCTAAAATTATTAAATTTTATTTTTAATTTTATTATTAATTTTCGACACGCGTGGTTTAGAAAAAAAATAATTAAATCAAATAAAACTTTTTAAGAGACTTCACAGCAATCATTAATATCAAAATATCAAATTAATTAATAAATCAATCAGTTAAAAATACATCCTTTTTATTTTATTTTTCGTTCATTTCAGGATCAAAAAATTTATCTTTAATTTTTTTTAAATTACATTTAATTAGATTTTTTAATGCTATTTAATTTGTTTACGGTTTTACTGTTCTATCATGTTCATTCCATATTTTAATTATTTATTCTCTCAATCCACTAACTTTCCATTCTCCCTACGTTTAAAAATATGTACTTAATACATAAACTGATAATTTTTGTTTTTTTTATTTATTAATATAATATATATATAATATAATATAAAACCCGTTCGCCATGTTAAAAGATATGTATACGAGAATGGGCGGTGCTTCTCATTTAATATAAAAAAATTAATTGAAAGAGACTAAACAACTGTCTTTCTCTTGCTATTGAAAAAAAATTGTTGCGCTTTTATTTGAATCGAATAAAGCGCTAATTAAAATTTAAATTTAAATTTAAAAAAAAAATTGAATTATTGTATCAAATATATATATTTGGATCGAAACTATCAAGCAAGCTTTCACAAAATTGACTGCTCCTGCTCCATCGGCTCCAAAATCAACTGCTAAATCCGCTTCAAGATTCAGCCATACCGTACCAACCGTACCAGGCGAACAAGCAGTACCATAAATCTAAATGCACTAAATTAAACGTTTCGAGCTAGATCGGCTCCGTACTTGGCGAACCGTACCAGGGGTACAAGCCTTGCCGTTAAACTAAAGAATAATGATCATTAAATAAGAGCTATATATAGCTCTTAATAGAAATAAATTTTAAAATAAATTTTTTTTTTAAATTAAAAATCTAACTGAATAATTTCTTTGATGCCAGGCTATTTATACCCTGTAAAATTACCTAAATTAATTTTAAAAGAGCCTGAGCCGAATCTTTTTTTTTTCAAAATAAATATTTAATAAACTTTTTCTCGTGTGTTTATCTGTCAAGTCACACTGTTAGTCGTTACCCTCTCATTTTCTCATCCGGACTTGGGACCGGCAACGGTATGATTGCAACTCAACAGTCAGCGGCCAAAGTTACATATGGGACGTTCATCATAAACAGCGCCACTCATCCGAGCACTTAATGGCTGCGAACTCGGCAACTATTTAGACTAGCTTGGAACCACAAACCAAGCGTATCTATATCTGGATACAAGCTTATCCAAACTAAAGACACTTTACTTTTTTCACTAAGGCTCTTGGACCCAACAGACTATCATCAGCTCTAGCTTGCAAGCCTCCTCATCCCGGCCTCTATGCCCCTGCATTATCATCACCCCTCCTCTTTTCTCATCCAGACTGGGAATTATTTAGTAACAAAGATTTAAAATAAAAAATTTTCTGAAATTTTCTCATAAAATCTAAAAATATTAAAATGTAAAAATGAAAATATTCTAAATTTTGCCAAAATTTAATTTTTTTCCTAGTTGATTTTTTTAATTTTCAAAGTTTTAATAATTTTACTCTTTTACATTTGGCATTTTAAAAATTTTTTTTTTAAAATGTAATTAAAATTTTTTTTTAAATTAAATTTAAATTGTATCTTAAATTTTTATTTATTTTTTCCTTACTTTTTACAGCACCTAATAATTTATTTATTAAAAAAGAAACAAAGATTAATATTTATTTACCATTTTTTTTCTTTCGAAATGTTAAAAGAATATTGAATAGATTTCGTAAAAAGATTCTATTTCTATTTAAAATCTCGGCTGTGAAAATTCTTTTTTTTCTTTCTTTCCCGAATGGTTTAATATTTAAAAATTAAGGACCTTTATTTAAGAAACTCAGAATTTTAGAAAAAGATAACAGAATAAATATGAAAAAACTTTTTATTTCAAAAATCCGAAAAAAGGTTCCATAAATTGCGTCTTTAGGATAGTTCTAATAAACACTTTATCTTTATATATCTATGCATCTTAAAACAAGAAGCATACACTTGAAACTTAATGACAATTATGATACATTCATAAGTCTCTTAATTTTGGTAATGCATTAAGAAACAAGTTTCCCAGTTTTAAAGAAGCATATAATAAATTTCAAAATAAATGAAAAAAAATTTTTTTTGTTGGACACTTAAAACTGGATTATAAGTTTTGGTCGAGAGCTACAAAAAAAAAAATCTAAATATAAAATTTTTTTTTAAGATTAAATTGAGATTAAAATTTAGACTTTTTATTGAAAAGTTTTTAGATCTTTAAAACTTAAAAAAAAAACCTAGATAAAAAGTGTTATTTCGGGTTTAAGTTCATATATCTCGTAGCAAAATTTTATTGTTAAAAAAAAATTTTTAATTTTATCAACCAAAAATAAAAAGTTTATAGAGAAAAAGAAAAATTAATAAATCAAATTTAATTCCAAACCAAAATTGTTTTATCTTCCGATGCACTTACTAAATCACCATTGGCAAGTACTACAAGAGCCGATATCGAACTTTTATGGTCAGTCAATGAATGTTTAATTGTTCCATCATGTTCATTCCATATTTTAATTGTTTCATCATCTGATCCACTAACTAAATCTCCATTATTTAGTAGAGCAATGGCGTTAACTATGGTCGCATGTCCACTTAATGTCTTATTTAGTGTTCCATCATCTATGTTCCAAATTTTTACTTTATTATCATTTGATCCGCTAGCCAAATTACCATTTTGAAGAACTACTAATGATTTTACTATACTTGTATGTCCAGTTAAAATATATTTGACTGTTCCATCATTTACATTCCATATTCTAATTGTAGCATCAGCTGATCCACTAGCCAAATCACCACTTTGAAGAACTGCCAGTGAGAAAACTTCAAGTGAATGTCCAGTAAATGTGTATTTTACTGTTCCATTATTTACATTCCATATTTTAATTGTTTCATCAAGCGATCCGCTAGCTAGATCACCATTGTGAAGAACTGCAAGTGATACAACAGCTTTTGTGTGTTCGGTTAAAGTATATTTTACTGTTCCATTATTTACATTCCATATTTTAATTGTTTTATCACTTGATCCACTAGCTAAATCACCATTTTGAAGAATCTGAATGACTCAAAAAAATTTTTTTCATACAGGTGCAATAAGAATGTAATATTTGTCAAACAAGAATGTAATATTTGTCAATTTACTGAAAAAAGTTTTTGTGTAAAATATAAAAATTATTCTCTACCTATTTTATGTGATTCTAATTGTGATGCTACTGGAATAGTTTATATAATAAAGTGTTTAAAATGTAAAGAATTTTACATCGGGGAATCGAAAAGATCAGCTAGAAAAAGAATTTTAGAACATTTATACACAATAAATAAGTTTAGAAAAAATATAAGAAAATCGCTCTGTAATTTTGACAAATGTTCCGAAGTCTCGATCCATTTCAATTTAGATGGTCACACTAATAAAGATTTTTCTTTTTCAATATTCAAATCAAATATTGATAATGATTTCATAAGAAAATCAACTGAAGCCGATTTAATTAATTTATTCATTAAATTCGAAATTCCAATTTTAAATAAAAAAATCTATAAGTTGGAAAAAATTAGAACCTTAACATTTTCTTAAATTCATTGTATAATTGTAAATTAAATTTAGTTATTATTTCAAATAATGAAAAAATTTTATAATTTTTATTCTTAAAAATGAAGTATAATTATTTTTTCTTTTTTTCTAAAATTCAAAAATTTTTTTTCTTTTTTCATTTTTTCATAATAAATAAATTGTTAAAAATTGTAATTCTCGGTCATCTAGATCCTGAAGAAGGCCTATTGGTCGAAACGCGTCGTTTTCTACAAAATTGTTTTTTATATTAATAAATTTTAAAATTTTAATTGTTTTATTCGAATAAACCGAAGTTAAATTGTTTATCAGTGTATTTTTTACTTTAAAAATTTAAAAATTTATTAAATTTTTTATTAATTTAATTTAAAGTTCTACTTGACAAACTCGAATAATCTTTGATGCATTTGACTTTTTTTTCCATCAATATTACACCTTGGCTTTCTTGGTAATATTTTCCAATTGTGCAGTTTTTAAAGATTGTACAAGTTTGGCCTGTTAGCAAAGCCATATTGCAGTCTATTTTTCTTGAACATTTGGATATGCATGCAAATGTGTTTTTCGTCTTCATTATTATTGTTTCCATATAGTTTTCACTGATTCCCAATATTTCTTTTCCATTAAATTTTTTAAAATATTCTTCACTTTTCCGAGCATCGCAGATTAAAGCCATGCAATGGAGAATATTCAAAATGATAAGAAGCATCACTTTAATTTTTTTAGTTTTTAAAGTTCAATTAACTTTTATTTTTAGATAATAAGAAAAAATATAAATTGAAAATATTCTGAAAATGTTAAAAATAAATTTATTTAAATAAAAATATTAAGTTAGATTTTTTAGTTTTGAATAATTGAACTGGTATACGGATTTTATTGCAAAAGATTGCATGCAACTAAACATAAATTGAAAATGAAATTTTGAATGAATATTATCCGATAATTAGCTGAGTGTAAATTAAAGATAAAAAGGCAATGTGAATTTTGGAACATAAAAAAATTTGAAAGTAAATAAAATTATTTTGTTTCAATTTCAAGGTTAATCAACAGTGCCCTTATCGTAGTCGACTGATTAACACTTCATTTATTTAGCAAAAATAAAATTTTTTTAATATTTAAAATTAAGATTTTTAAAAAATTAAAAAAAAAAAAAAAAAGAATTCATTTTTATGAAAACAATAAAATATTGATAAATTTTTATCAAATTTTTAAAATTTTTTTACCAAGTCAATAAAGATCAAATTGATAGTATTGAAAATTGATTACTTGAATGTTGCAAATTTCAGGCAACTTGAAGTTCATGATCATGATCAAATGATCAAAACTTAATTCATTTTAATGTTAATAAAAATGGTGAAATTAGCTTTTTTTAATTTTTTTTTAAACTAAACATAATATGTTTACTATTTTAATTTTAAAAAAAAACTTTTTTTTTAATCGATTTTTAATTGATTCTTTTAAAATCGTTATTTTGAAAATTAAAAAGACAAATTTAAAATCCACATTAAGGTATCTAAATTGTGATTTAAAATAATATTTAAATATTAATTGAAATATATTACGGCAAAACAAAGTTTAATTTTGAATTGCAAAATTTCAAAATATTGATTAAGAATTTATTTTTACTTCAGATAAAAATTCATGTAATTTAATATTTAATTAAAGATTGAACAATTTATGTTTAATAAAGTTTAGTCATTTATTATTAAAAAATTGATTAATAATACCTTTTTATTAAACTAAAAAACTAAAAATTTTGATTTGAAATTTACATCTGATCATGAACTTCAATTTGCCCAAATTTCAGTATTGATCTTTTGATCACAAAGCTATTTATCAATCTAGAATAAAAAAATACAAATTTTTTTTCACCACTGTTGGATAAAAAGGCAGTGTGAATTTTGGAACATAAAAAAATTTTCAATACTATCAATTTGATCTTTATTAACTTTGTAAAAAAATTTTTATTTTATTTTCAATGTTTTATTGTTTTCATAAAAATTAATTCTTTTTTTATTTTTTTAATTTTTTTATAAGTCACAAGTTTTAAAATTGATTAAAAAAATATTAAATGTTAAAAAAATTATTATTCCAGAAAATAAATAAGTGATATTATAAGTGATACCAGTCTTGGTCACCTCTGACTATAGACCCAAAAAATAAATAATAAATAATAAACCTATTTGACGCCATTATTTAATTAAATTTTATTTTTTAAACTAATTAAATTTTTTCTTTAACACCATAAATTCTGATAAATTTAGTGAAATTTTGCCAAAAAAGAATTCTAAAAATTCAGTCATGTATCTCAATTTGAAAAAAATTTAATTTTTTTTTTAAATTCGAAAATGTTAAATAAAATTTGAAATAATAAAAAAACTTTTATGTTTGCTTGTAATCCAAAAATTTATCATAAATTATTGGACTTGACATAAAATCGGACTCTTAATTTAACCCATGTGATTTAAATTTTAAATTAAAAAAAAATTATTAAGCTATTTAAAATGTCGTTATTTGACTCAACATTGCACATCAACTTATCCCAGCTGAACGAAGATGACCTGAACCTGGACTTGGACGACGAGGACGACTTCAAAAAGCCCAGTCCAATCGACTCCAACAACAACAAAAATTCCCAGCCCAGAGTTCCAGAAAGTGGCAAGACAGACCTCAACGAATCAATAATCACTGGGCACCAGAAAGACCTAGAGACAACGCTGGACGACCTGTTCCAAGGCGAAGATGAAGAGGACTTTCTGATCCGAACTCAGCCCATGATTTCCAGCACCCAAGCAACCCAGTCCATGGCCACCTCACCTCAACTAATCATCAGCACTCAATCAGCCGGGGAGCTCTTAAAAAAAGTCCACTCCATCAACGAGACTATTTCCGAGGCCAGTTCCAACTCGGATCTTACCATTTGGCACCAGGCTCAACTGGACCTTAGCAAACGGCTGTCTCACATTGGCTTGGATCAAAATCTTCTCAGCAAATACACTCTAGACTTCTATTATAAAAAAGTGGAATTACAATTAAATATCTATTAAATTTTTTTTTAATATTTATTTCTTAATTAAGTTTTTTGATTACAGTCTGTTGAGGATTTGTGAGAGTGGTCTGCGCAAACTTCCATTGCTGTGTTTGTGGATAAAAGAAATCAGTCGTAATGACCGAAACTCGAATGCTACAGTCACCCTCACAGATGGTGTTGAATCGATTAAGGGCACCATTTCCAAGCTAATTGCCTCGAACAATTGGGAGCTGCTTCACATTGGCTCTGTTCTGCTTCTCCAAAATGTAACCATTTAATTTTTGGAATTTTTTTTTTTCAAATTTTGCCATAGGTTTGTCTGCTAAGGGTCAACTATGCAAAAAATGGCTATCACTTGAACATAAATCAGCCAAATTTGGTCATGGTGTATCACAAAAGTGAGAAAAAAGTGCAGAGACACGAATTCAACGAGTTCAGATCGGACACTATCAAGGACCTGATTGAACATTTTGAAAAAACTTATGTTTTCATAGACACTAGTTTGATCAAGATGAATACAAGTTCGAACAAGTCGTGTCTTGGAACTTCGGTTGCCAAGCCACCAAGGCCGGCTCCTTACCAAGTTCCGCCTCAAAAAAACAACCGAAATTTTAGCTTTGCCCGCAACCAGAACCAGAATAAACTGGTCAAGTCATCTAGTGATGTGACTGACAACCAAAATGTTCAGAAAGAAATGAGCCAGGGTAAGCGCTTTGTAATAGTTTTAATCAATTAATAATAAAAATAAATAAAAATTTTATTTAATGAATTATTTTACAGCGGTGATTTCATAGAAGAATTTTATCATTTTAATTTCCGCAATTTATAAAAATTTCTAGTAGAATAATTATTAAATAGATTTATTTTCATAGAATTTTTTTAAGGGATTAAATATAAAAAAATTAAAAAAAAAAATTGTCCTTTTTTTTCAGATACAAAATCTCTCCGAGAGATTATTCAAACAAATTGAAAATATAGTTAAAATTTTCCCTTAATCTACCAAAAACAAAAATTTTAATTGAAAAAAAATATTTTAAGAGTTAATAAAATGTAAATGCATTTTAAATTTGTTGGTAAAAATTTTTTTTAATTAATTTAATCTTTAAATTTTTCAATTAAAGTTTTTAAGATAATTTCTATGAAAAAAAAATTCTATGAGAATATTTCTATGATAAATACTTCTACAAAAATTTAATTTTATTCATTTTCTATGAATTAATTTTTCGATGAATTTATACATGATCATTAACGTAGTGCAAAAATTTCTTAAAAAATTATATGAAAAAATATTGGACATTTTTTTGCAAAATTTGGTAAATTTTCGTAAAAAATAAAATATTTTTTAGGAAAAATTGTAAAAATCAAATAAATTAATAGTTACAAAAAAGACTAAAATTGTAATTTTTTTTTTTTTGTACTCAAAAAAAATTTATTTACATTTTTTTAATTCTGCTTCTCAATGTTATTATAATGAGCTATTACGGGGTCCGGGCAGAGCCATAGTTTAAAGATACCGGGGATTATAAAATTTAGATTCTTTTGTCAATTAATTTATTTAATTTTTTTATTTAAGAGCATTAAGTTCATAAATAGCATAAGTTTATAAAGTATTTCCTTTCTAACAAATGGGTTATAATTTTAATTTAAAAAGTATAAACAGAACATTCTTTATAGACTATTTAGACCCAAAAAGGGCAGAAAGTATGTGCTTCTTTACCAAAGGAGGACATTTTTCTAATCTAAAAAGAACCTTCTTTATATTAGAGAGGATCTATAAGCTTACGTTGTAAATTTTTCAAAAAATGGTTAAATTAAGTTGATTTTTTTTATAACTAACAAACGCTGAAAATAACAAAAACATCGGAAAATTTTACTTATATTTTTTTAAAATTAATTTTTATCTTTAAGTCTTTCTCCTTTTATGCTATTAGCAGCTTTTTACCACGACTCTTTAAAAGTCGAACCTTAAGGAAAAAATTTTAATAAATCATCTAAAGAAATAAAAAATTTTTGCTATAATTTTTTAATGTTCATTTAATTTTGTTCTTACTTCTAATTTAAAGCATCTCACAAGGATACATTTTTACGTAGTGATCGAGTGTCTTATTTTGGTCTTTTTCTTACTTTTAAAATTAAACAAAATTCCTTAAGAATTAATTTTGATTTTGATTTCTAGAATGGAATTTCTCTCTAAATAATTTGCTTAAAAATAAAATTTGGACTTCTATAAATAATTTTTTAAAAATTTAAATATAATCTTCCGACATTTTTGTTATTTTCTGGTTTGTTTGTAATAAAAAATAATTTAACTTTTACTAATTTTTTTTCTAATTTTTTATATAATTTTTTAAGAAAAAAAAAAAAAAATTTTTTCAAGAAATTTTGGCACTTTTTTTGGCTTATATTTTACTTAGTATCTAATTATATTTTATCAAGTCTCAAAAAATAATTTAAAAATACCAAATATGTTTTAGTCGTACTTAATTAAATTTTCTAGTACCAAAAAAACATTTTAGTAAGTTTTATTAAAGAAAATTTTAGAAAAAAATAAAAAATAAACAAATTTAATTCTATTTAGCCAATCGAGCTGATTTTTTAGCAATTACATCTTTATTTTTACCTTTTTAGGTTGATACTTCTTGTGATGGTGGTTGTTGTTATAACGAGTCTGATAGTTGTTCTGGACATTGTGAAATTTCATACAAAACTTCCAATACAAAAATTAAAAAATCTTATAACTTTTGTTCTAAAAGTCAAAAACTTGGTCTGTAAATGAAACAAAGTGAAACAACTGTTGTTTCACCTTCTGCAGAAGTCTGCAAAATCTGTGCAAATTCTGCAAAATTGCACCCTATTTAAAAGTATTAAAAATAAAGCGGAATTTATTTGCACAGATTTTGCAGACTTCTGCAGAAGGTGAAACAACAGTTGTTTCACTTTGTTTCATTTACAGACCAAGTTTTTGACTTTTAGAACAAAAGTTATAAGATTTTTTAATTTTTGTATTGGAAGTTTTGTATGAAATTTCACAATGTCGTTGTTCTGATGATGTATAGGGTCTCAAACTCAGTCTCAGACTAATAAACAAGTCTGATTTTATCAAGAGGTGATACATAAAGTGATAATTAATTTTAAAAATTGATTTTTGGTTTAATTGAAATTAATATTTGGTACTAATTAAAATAGTGGTACAAAAAAATATTATTAGGTATTATTAAATTATGTTTAGTACAAGTACAACATTTTAGGGACTAATTTTTTTGGTTTTGAATTAAATTTTATTTTGTACTTCATGAAATATAATTAGATACTGAAAAGAATATTTTAGGTAGTGAGTAAAATATGGATCTTTTTTTAAGGTTAATTTCCGTAATTTCCGTAATGACAAAATATTACGACAATTCACGAAAATACCAAAAATTCGTGAATTTTTTCAGTAATTTAATATGGGAAAATCACATAAAAAAGCATTGAAAATATTTGGAATTCTTTTATAAAAAAGAGTGTTGGGCCAAACTTTTTTTTCAAAATCAGCTCAACATTTAAACCAGATCATGAAAAAAAGTCCAAAATAACAATCAAAACAATTTGATTGAGGATCTATTTATTTCAGATTTCTTTTTTTGTGGTTTAATGTCCAGTCTTATTTTGTGACAAAAAATTTTCATGAAATTTTCTTTTTTAATTTTCTTGTTAAATTTGTAGGACCATACTCATATAAATTTTTTTGGGGAAAATTTTGCCAACAGATGATCTTATAGTTTGATAATTTCCAAAGAGTGTTTGGAAAATAATTAAAAACAAAATAAAAAATTTAAAAGAGAATAAAAAAATAATTTTCATATATATCTTATTTATTAAAAAGAGAGACATTATCTTGTTACAATATTTCATATTTTTTTTTAATTTTCTTTCTCAAACAAATTAAAAAAATATGCAGGGGTCTCTCCTAATCTAAAAAAAAAATTATTGAATTTTATTATTCTAGATTATCTTTTAATTTTAATCAATATATTAAAATCAAAAGTTCAATATTCTTTGCTAAATTTTTTAAATAATTTTTTTTTAAGATGTGTTTTCACAGCTAATTTTTGGCATTGAAGACGAATTATTGAAAGACGATTGAAAGCCACCGTTATGAACAAAATTAATCTAAAAATTTAAATAAATTTTTTTTGTATAATGTTTATTTTTAATTTAAAAATATGAAATCTTTGTGAAATTAAAAGAGAGAGAATAATTTTTAATGATGAGCGTCCATGTCATGAATTTCATGCGGATGACCCTCTTCTTCAGGGTTGAATTTTTTTACTCCGTACTTTTTCACATACCAATCAATGTGATCTTTTTTAAGAGCTATTCTTTTGGAAAAATAGTCCGGAAACTGGGCTTTTTCCATCGGATGCCATGTGTCCAAGACCCAGTCAGGTGATATCGGCTCGCGACCGTAAGAGACTCCGCCAGGGCAGTTCGGATCTAGAGAAAAAATAGTCTTTTTGAATATTTACTAATTTTAAAATGTACATTGAAATGGATTTGGGTGTAAATTTTTGTCCAATTCTTGTTCGCCTTGGGCTACCAAAGCTTGGGCTTTGACCAAATCTAGCACGTTTCGATTTTTTTCAAATCTGTTCCTCAAAACTATTGCCCTAAATCGCCACTCATCTCTAAAGAGAAAAATTTTATCCAAAAATTTTAAGTTTTTTTGTATCAGACCTTTCTGGGTACCAGCTTCTCTCGTTTTTGACAGCAGCTTTGTACAAGCGAAGGACACGCTGACGATGGGTTAGCAGAGTGGTTTGAAGAAATGACATTCTGGATTTGAATTTTAGTTCAAATTTATTATCTCAGCGAGTTTATGCTAAGTTTAGAAGCGTTTTGTTTCGAGTATTTGTTAAAATTAAATTTTTTTTTTTATTTTTATGCTGAACTTAATTAACAATTTTTGAGCAATTTAAAATTTTTTTTTAAATTCAAAAAAAATTCTACTAGAAATGTGGTATGATTGTTTAATTAACCAAATGTTCAATCCATATTTAAAAGCAAAATTCGTCAATAAATAAAGATTTGGAAGTAATTGATTTCAATATTTTGCTTTTAATTTGTTTCACTATGGTTTTGATAATAATTCCTTAGGTCTTCTATCCAATTAATTTACTAATCGATCACAAAAAGTTCATCTTTGGAATGAAAAATTTAAACCTACTTCACTCAAGTTAGGTGTATCGAAAGGTTCAGTATTGGGTCCACTTTTTTTCCTCATTTTTAAAAATGATTTCCATTATCTTTTAGGTAAATTTAACATAAAAGTGTTCGCTGATGACACGACAATTAGCCATTCGGAAAATAATTTGGAAAGTGATTTTATAACTTTTCAACTACCAATATCAAATGCTCAACCAAACAAATGGTTTAGGTCATACTCTAAAAGAAACGGCAGAAGAAAAAGATCTAGGTGTTTACTGGTGTTGGGCATATTTTGTCCCGAGTCGACTCGAATTTTTTTCCAGTCGACTCGACTCGACTCGAAAATATTTTTTTATGGAATTTTTATGGAATTTGAAAAAAAAAATTAAAGAATTATTTACAGAATTAATTTTAAACTTTTAGAAAAGAAGTTTTTTAATTTTTTACACTTTGTTCTGTTCTTTCGTATTGAATTTCACAAAACCTTCGAATTAAAATTTGAAAATATAAAATTTTTGATAAAAAACTGAATATAATAAAAACTCGATTTAATATCAACACAGCTCTTCAATATTACTTTTTGAATAGTCTTTTCAAATTTAGTATTTATTCAAGTTTCAATTTGTGTCCAAAAAACTAATTCGATTCCATCACTAGTTTAAGAGGATTTTATTTAAAAATTTTATAATATTTTCAAAATCTTCATATTTTTAGCTAGAATTCATATTGAAAATTGCTTTTTTTCGAAATTTTGAATAAATTTTATTAACAAAAAATATCTCACCATTTCTTATATTTTCTTGCGTAATTTTACGTAAAATTACACATTTATTGGTAAAATGATTAAATCAATAAAATACATAAATGAAAGATTGTTAATTTATTTTTTGATGATAAAATATTTCCAATAACTAAAAATTTTGTGATCTGTGTTTAAAAAGTGATTCTGCTAGGATATATATTTAGCTTAACTTGAGATTAAAATAAAGATTTTTATATAAAGCTCGTTTAGTCAGTAAAAAATAAAAATATATAAAAATTGAAGTTCATCTAGCTAAAATGAAATGAAAAGTAAGTTAATAAATAATAAAAAAAAAATTCATGAAAATTCGCTGAGTTAAATTTCATTACAAATTTACCAAATTTTACCAAAAATTGTGCTTCTTTACGTAAGAAAAAGTAAAAATTATTAAAATATTATCTATTTATTGAAAAAAATAGGGTCTACCTTTTCAACACAAAAAAATAACCATTCAACACAATTTCAAAACGCTCAGCACAAAATGATTTCTTCTCAACACAAAAATTAAAATTTGAAAAAAAATACTTTTAGCACAAAAATTAAAAATAAAATAAATTCATTCAACACAAAAATTGATGGCTTGATGAGAAAATTTAAAAAAAAAATATTCAAGAACTGTTATAAAGTTGAGCTTAACAGTAAGAAATGTTCTTGCAAGTTTTTCACTAAATTAGAATATTGTGCACATTTATTGACATTAAAAGAGTTTTTAAAAAAAAAGGACCAATTTGTCAATAAACCTAAAAGAGGTAGAGCAAAAAATGCGGGAAAATGGTTTTCTAGAGACTAATTTTTTTAATTTCTTTTCTTAAAGCTTCGAAATTTACTTTATTTACCTAACTTCCACTTATAAATATCATTAAATAAAATTTTAAATTAAAAAAAAATTAATTTTTTTATAAATATTTTTCTGTTGAAAAAAAATTTCCTTTAAAAATTATTTTCAAACACAATTTTTTTGTGTTAAATGTTTTTTTTTTTTAAATATGATTTTTTGTGCTGAGAAGAAATCGAATTGTGTTGAATGTTCTTTTCATTGTGCTAATCAGAAATTGATTGTGCTGAAATAATATTCCCAAAAAAATATTCCAAAATCTAAAAATAAAGAAGAAATCACTAATCATTTTTACTAAACCACTATAATAAAAACTGATACAACTTAAACTCCTCTCTTATATTTTTTACTTAAAATTTCTTTGTTCTTTCATAAACAAATCTTCCAAACATCTTTAAAGAGAGTAGAGAGAGTAAAAAAAAATTTAAATAATAAAGAAAAAAATATATGCTACTTTTTTGATTTTTATCGTTTTATTTTAATTTATAGAAATTTTTTAGAAAACCTTTTCTATTTTATTTATCTAAATGTTGTATTATGTCCTAACAGTGATACTTATTCTATTGATATTTAAAAATTAAGATTAATAAGGTGTAGAAACTCATAATTTTGTCACCACTTTTGAACCAAGAAAAAAAAAAAAAAATAAATAAATAAAAGAAATTTTGAATAATATTTAACCAAACTAGTTTAATTAACATTTTTTTTTTAAAAATTATTTAGTATGATTTCAAATATTTGTCTTTAATCTCTTTAAAACTGCTTATCTCATTTATTCTTTTTTAATATTTTCTTAACATCGCCTTAAAGGCGTTCACTGAAATAAATAATAATAATAATAATATAGACTCACCGACTAGTATGATGGGTTAATGGAGTTATGACTAAAGGTGTCAATAAAGAATACACTATTGCTTCAAAAATTAACCCGGTAACTCCAAATTTTACCTCTTGACCTTGGATTTGTGTTTTTACATTTAACTTTGTAATTTTTACACATATGGTGACAAATATAAATTGAAAATTTTAATTAAAAATAAGGTTTTACATTGGGGTTAAGATTATTTTCTAAAATACTTAAACTTAAATTTTAGGGTCGTCATTAAATAAGATTTATATTATTTTTCTTTGGTTTTAATTATTCAGTATTTTGAACACTCTTAAAAAGTGTATAAAATTTTTTAAATATTGAGATTTTTAATTTCTTAATTAGAAGTCTTCTTAATAAAATATTAAAGTATAAATTCAATTTAAAAATGGGTTTTTATTTAATTAAATTTTATTGCTAATTTTTGCCTTTAGCTTAAACTGCAGGTATAAATTTTTGATTAAAATTTTTTTTCATGATTTTTTTTTAAATACGAAAATAATCTATTTTAAAATCGACTAATTTTTATTTCGAAAAAACATTATTCCAATATTTACCAATAAATATTTTTAATATTAAACTCGTTTGTAAAATTGTTATAAAAAGATTAAAAAACTTTGATTTGAAGAGTTTAAACTAATCTCTTAAAGTTCATAGCTAATTTTGATCAAATAGAATTATGTATTTTGAATATTAAATTAATTACTCCTATTCAATCTTTGAAATTTTTGATGAAAAAAAAAAAAATTTAGTTAGAAGTTTAATTTTAAAAGGTTAAAATAATTTTATTCAATTCTCAACCATCTTGTAATAATTCAAATCACTGCAATAAAAAATTATGCGACTTAAAAAATATCATCAAAATTTTTTTAAGATCACCTTTATTTTTAATGATTAAAATAATTCTTATCACCAAGAAAAAAAGACAGATGCGAAATCAAACAATTCTTTTATAAATTATTGAATATTGTTGTTATTTGAAAAAAGAAAATGAAATCGTTTGAGTTTATAACCCTGTTTTCGTTGGCGATAGTCTCGGTCTTGGCCCAAAAAATTTCTTTTGAGGGCTACAAGATGCTTAGATTGGTTCCCAAAGTCGAGCAGCATCTAGTCTTGATCGACCAGCTTCAACACAACCCCGATGTAGGCTAAAAAATAAAAATTAGTCAAAATATTTCTTTTTTTTGTTAGTTTGATCTATTGAACAGAATGCGGGCCATTGAGGAGCCTATTTATGCTGCTGTCTCACCCCTTGCCTTGATTAAATATTCCCAGATTTTTTCCCAAAATGGAATTGAGTACCAAATAGTTGACAATAATATTCAAAGGTTATAAAAATTTTAATTAAAATTTTATTAAGATTCTATTAATTAAATATTTAAAAATTTTTTTAAAGACTTTTTGATTTGCAACAGAAATCAATGAACAGAACCAGACGCGATGTCAAAAATATTGTAGGCAAATTTCCAAGATACACTGAAATTAACAGTTTTATTGACGATGTTGTATCCAATTCTCCGAACATTGCTTCATCATATGCAGCTGGAACAACTCACGAAAATAGAATCATTAAGGCAATAGTATTTAAAACTGCCACTTCCAACAGAGGAATCTTTATTGATTGCGGATTTCATGCCGTAAGTCTTTGATACTTAAATGCCTTTTTTCATTCAAAAATATAATTATTTGAATGAAAAATTTATTTTTATTTTAAATTTAGATATAATAATTTTTTAAATTATTTAGAGATTTAAACTTTAATTTTTAAGCAAAATAATTGATTGCCAAAATTTGAAAGTATCTTAAACTAAAAGTATTTTTTTAGAAATAATGGCAATGCAGCATATTAAATAAAATTATATATAAAATTACTTTTAGAAAAGAGTATCGTTTTTAGAATTTTTCTTAATCCTTTTTTGACTAGATCTCAAAAAAGTAAAAAAAATTAAATTTAGAACAACAAATAATTTAAATAAAATTAAAAAAAAGTAAATAAAAAATTATCCTTTTTTGTGTTGCAGAAGCTGATTGAAGGTGATGCATTCAATAATATTCTTTTGTTTTTCACGGAGTCCATTATCAAGAAATGAAGGGTAGATCCAAAATTATTTTCAATTTGAATCTGAATCAATTAAAAATTCCACTAATCAAAAAAAACAAAAAATTTTAAATACAATCTCCGTTAATTTTGACAAATTGAGACTTTAATTTTTTTACTTTTTTGAGAGCCATTATGATGAAACTTTTCTAACCTTCTGATGAAAATTGTGACTTAAAAAAACTCTGCTTAATTCCATTCAATCATTTAACTGGTTCTACGATACGATAAATTCACCTAATTTTTTGTTAATTTCCGTCAGTGAAATAATTCCAAAATTTTTCATGAAAAATTTTATTTGTTTTGTTTTTTGAATAAGTAGAAATAATGAAATTTTTATTGGCTTATTTGGACCGAATTGACATAAATTTGGTAAAATTTAAAAAAAATGGTAAAAAATGATTACGGTAAAATCTATTTTATAAATTTGTATATTATAATTTTTTTTTTTTAAATAAATGGAAATTAAAATTACAAAAAAAAACGCGGTGATATCATAAGACACACAACTAGAATTTAGTCGCCTTAACAACCTTTAATATATTTCATCAAAAAAATTATGAAATATCTTATTTTTTTTCGATGATTTTTATCTCTTACATTATTCAAAAAAAAAGAAAAAGTTTTTGAATATCATGTAAAGCTTGAAATATGTCTAAGTCATTTAAAATATTTTTTTTTAATTTTTTAGGTCGTTATTAGTTTTTAGGTCTATATTAGTTCAATCAAATTAAAATCCAGTGATTAATGTGAAGATTAAATCTTTTACCGTAAACCTTTGCGCATAGGCGCAGCAGTTAATACCAGGCCCTACAACTACCGCAATGCGGCTAATCCCAGTCATTTCATGTAAAAAAAAATTAAAATTGAATTTAAAAGAAAAAAATTGATTAAAAATTGGTTCAATAAAAAAGCGTAGAAAAAAAGAAAAAAGAAAAATTGCAAAACCAACTTTTTTAAATTTTTTTCTTTTTTTAAAAAATGTTTTTTTTTCCTTAAAAACTTAATTTTACCGCATGCGGTTGTTTCGAAACTTTTAAATTAAAATCGACCTATAACGGCATTTAAATGCTTATTTTAATTTTTTTTTTCGCGGTTATGAATCAGTTTTTGGTGCGGTAAAACGACAAATTCCTGGGTTTACCACATGGTAAATCCCGGATCCTGTCTTAGGCGCGAAAAATCTTTTTAATTCAATTTTAATTTTTTTTTACATGAAATGACTGGGATTAGCCGCATTGCGGTAGTTGTAGGGCCTGGTATTAACTGCTGCGCCTATGCGCAAGGGTTTACGGTAATTAGATTATATTTATATATTATTTTTATCAAACACAATTTTTAAAATTTACCAAGTCTAAAGTTTTTAGGACTTGTGAGCAAAATCTAATTTTCCTTTTTTAAAAAAAATTTCACAAATTTAGTCAATTTCGGTCAAAAAGTCAATAAATATTTAATTTTTAAAAACTATTCAAAAAATTTAAAACAAAAAATAAAACTTTTCAAAAAAATTCGATTTATTTTCGAAAAATTTTGAAATTATTTTTAGTTATTTTACGATAAATATCATTTCTCAGATTACCATATATGGTGAATTCATCGTACCGGAGCAGCCCTGTAAATGACATTATTTTAAATCACTCTAAGGAAATTTACAATTTCTCTTTCAAAATTTTTTAAAATTTTCCAAATAACTAAAAATTAAGCTAAATTTTTAAAGAATTAAAATTATTTTACCAAAAATGAATTTTCATTTTAAACACTAATTGTTATATGATAACTAAAATATAACTTTATTTTTAGCGTGAATGGATTGCTGTTTCTTCATGCATTTGGATGATTGATCAAGTAAATTTAAATTTTTGTTTAATTCACAGTTTTTTTTATCTATTTTTGTTCAGATGTATCGAGGCTTTAATGATGGTGATAGTGATATGCAAGCTATTCTTGGCAAATACGAGATTCATATTCTTCCATTGGTAAATCCAGACGGATATGAATACTCACATACTACTGTAAAAATAAAAATAATTTTTTTTTTTATATTTTAAATTTTTAACAATTAGAATCGAATGTGGCGTAAAAATAGAAAACCAAACTCGGGCTCTAGCTGTGTAGGCACTGATCTGAATCGTAATTTTGGCTTTCAATGGAGAGTAGGCTGAGTGAGCACATTTTTAGGAGAAAAGTAAAATTTTTGTTTTAGACTGGCGGATCTTCATCAAATCCATGCAGTGATACATACGCTGGTCCAAGCGCTGACTCGGAGCTTGAAACAAAAACTGTTGAAAATGTTATTTTGAACAAAATGAACTTTTGGGATGCCTATTTGACAATTCACACCTATGGTCAATACTGGTTGACTTCATGGAGTTACACGACTGCTTATCCCTCAGATTATGATGATTTGAAATTAGCTGCTGACAAAGGTGCTGCGGCCCTAAAAGCTTTGCATGGCACCCAGTACACAACTGGACACTCTGGTGTTCTTTTTGGCCGATTGTCTGGTGTGAGTGATGACTGGGCCAAAGGCGAGGCTAAGATAAAATACGCCTGTACTTTGGAATTATCACCAGGCAGCTCGAGTTCAGACGCTTTCTTTGGATTTGCTCTTCCAGAAGACAGGTAATTGAGAGGCTAGAAATTTTTTAATTTTAGGTAAATTTTATTTTTAGGGTTCCAAAAGTTGGCAAAGAACTCTATGCTGGTGTAGTCGGATATCTAAAACATATAGGAAATTTATAAAACGTTTAATTAATTAATAAATTTTTAGAGATAAATTTTATTTTAGATTTTATTTATGGAAAAAAATCTCCGTGACGGGGAATTGAACCCCAGTCTCCCGCGTGACAGGCGGGGATACTCACCACTATACTATCACGGATTAAAAAATAACTAATGAATTTTAATGTTTAATTCAGTATTTTTTTTAAGAAATTAAAAAATTATTTGAAAAAAAATTTTCCCGTGCCGGGAATTGAACCCGGGCCTTGACGGTGAGAGCGTCAAATCCTAACCACTAGACCACGCGGGATCTGAGTATCACAACCTAACCTGTGTGGCTAATAAACTTTAAAAAAAAATCAAGAATTCATTTTGTTGATGCCTTATAATCGATGCTAGCCAATTTAAGTAGAATATCAAATTTTTTATTTTTTTACAAATATTATATAAAATACACTAATTATTAAAATATAAAAATTAATTAACTCCAGATTTAAAAGATATCCCCCCATTAGTTCAAAAAATTAAATAAATATTATCTAATTTTTTTGTGTGTACTAATTCATTGTTAGATTGAAGTTTCAGATCAAATTTTAAGATAAAAAACGATAATTTAAAATTTTAAACTTAATTAATCTAATGATTTTGATAATTTTTGAAAATAAATACTGAAAAAGTCTGATAATGGTTTACTATCAAATTAACATCAAAGTGATGACCTTTAATTAATTTAACAAAACCTGTCAATAATTTAAGTAATTCAGGTTAAGTTAATTCATTAATTCAAATTCATAAATTTTATATTCATTCATTCAAACTAATTCAAACAAATTTTCCACTTAAAAAAAAATTTATAAACTTTAAAACATTAAATTTTTTTTTTCTTAAAATTTTTTTTTAAATAAATAAAAAATATGAAACTATTACAGTTAAATGAAAATGGATATCTTAAAATTTTATATAAATTTCTTTAAAATTATTTTTTTTATTTCTAAAAAAAAATATTTCAGTTTATATTTTTATCGTTTGATCATAATCTCACTTCAATTTGCCAATTGATAAACTATATTTACTGAGTTTTCGCCAATTTTAATAGACGAATATAAAAGTACCTTTATTTTCATAAAATTCCTTAATTAATATAAAAATTTGAATTTTAAAAAAATCAAGTTTGATGGGCAAAGTAAAATTTTGGATCAAATTTTATTTTTCAAATTTGATCAAATCATTTCTAATTCACTTTAAAATTTCAATGCATTTTTTACGTATAACAATCCTTTTTGATAAATTTTAAAATAAAGTTTTATATATTTTATAAAAATGTAAAATTCTACGATGAAATTTAATTACGTATGTAAAAATGTTCTGATCAAATTTGAAAAATGAAATTTGATCAAAAATTTTACTTTGCCGTTTGATGCTAGTTTTTCTTATTTTTTATTTATTCAAAAATCTAAATTTTTGTCTTCCAGGACCTAAATTAGAAACCAAATTACAAAAATTTTTTATTAAAATTCATATCATAATATTCAAAATCATCAAAATATTGTTCCAATTCAAAAGAGTACGACGAAAAGAAGAAGAAGAAGAGGATTTAATTCAATTCTTTAAGATTTTAAATATCCAGAAACTGGTACATTGGTACAACATGGTGTGAATGCAAAGAACTGCTTTAGGCTTATGGTCCATCTCCACTTGTTCAGGTGCACTTATTAATACTAATACTACGGCTATCCTGTTGGTTATGTTATCATTTTATAATTAAAAAAAAATTTTATTATAACAAAAAAATTAATATCAGAGTTATTTTAAAAATATTTCAATTTAAAAAAAAATTATATTAAATAAATATTTAAAATTTTTTTTTATTAATTTTTTAATTGCCATGAAATTTTTATCTCCATAATCTTCAGCATCTTATTTATCATTATAATTTAAAAACTCAGTATCCATATCACCTTTTATTTACTAGTTGACTTTTATTTAATTATTCTAATTATTTTGGTTTATTTTATGTTTCAAATTTGATCAATTTTTTAGTATATTTTTTTTTAATCTTTTGTATGTATTTAAAAATTTAAAAATGTTATACAGCTTTTTTTAAAAATTACCATTTCTGATAGAAAAATTGAAAAATTAAATTTTAGTTATCAGTCTAAAAAACATAATCAGAAGTAAACCTAAAGCTAAAATTTTTAAGTTTAACCTGAGAAAATCTCGGGCAAGATAACAATAAAAATATTAGAGATATATTTAAATAATTTTTAAAAATTCTCTTACTTAAAAGAACCTGAATTTGAAAAAATCAATCACTAACAAAATTAATCTATTTAAAACAGTGTTTTTATTTTTAACGATTTTAACATATTTTCCAATTTTTTTTTTTAAATAATGAAAAGCATTTATTAAAAACATAAATGTATTGAATTAATTTTTTTTGTTTGGAATTGTTGCCAAATTGGGTATTGTGAAATTAAAACACAAATTGAAAAAAAAAATACTTTTTTTGATAAACTTAAATTAAAGTTAATAAATTAAAAAAATATTTTAGAAAATACTGCAGCATAGTGTAACATATTTTGTTGCAACTTTTTTGGAATTAAATTTTGTTTTCTTTTTTTTTAATAAATAAAACCAATACATCAATTTAAATCTTATTGATGTTATATTTTTTCTTAAAAAAAAGTATCTTGCATTAAAAAAAGTATGTTTACTATGTTTCAACTTTTTTTTAAATATTTTTTATTTACTTTAATTTTGAATTTCACAATGACTCCAAATTGGAAAATTTATTAAAAAAAAATCAATTTAAATGATTTATTTTAAAAAAAATTTATGACCCTTTGAAATTTTAAAGGTTGCAATGGTACAAATAATGGATTTAAAGAATATTTTGGCACATTTCTTCCAAAGCATATTTTTTTAAAATATTAAAGCAAATATTAAAGTATATTTGGTATGATGATATTTAGAGATGGTAAAGCTGTTATCAATTCAATCAAAGAAGAAAAATTTTCAAAAAATTTATGTCGTGGATATGTTAAAATTTATAAGCGTTAGAAAAATAAAATAAAAATAATTCCATAAAAATTACAACTTAAACCAAGTGAAGATTTGCCAAATCCGGCGAATCCAGATTGAATCATACCAGATTCAAAAGCAGCAATTTGAACCTGATTTCGTAATAAAATTATAATGACCACAATTCAATTTAACCAGGCTTTTCAAAAAATTCCAGTGATGGTTAAAGAAAATGAAATTTGTCAAGCAGCAAAAAAAGAATGAGTGAAGACCAAAAAAGAATTAAATTTTTTTGTGCTTTATTTTGCTTTCAGTGTTATTAGCAAAATTAAATTTTCTAAAACAAATAATAAAAAAATAATTAGCATGCTTTTTTATCAAAACATTTATTTAAAAATAATTACATTTTCCAAATTCATTCCATTGAAATTCCTGGTAAAAGAATGAAATATTTTTCTTCTCGATGCAGCTTATATTTCTTAAGACTTAAATAAACAGTATTTTTTTTTGATTTTGATTTAAAATAAATGAGCTATTAGTTTTTTTTTCAAAATTAATTATCATAAGTAATGGAAATGAAATTCACATTATTTTGCATGAATATTGAGGCGGAATTTTTATTTTTCGTTTTAAAAAAATCTTATTTCAGGGTGGGTAAATTTCGGAATTTGAAATAAGCAAAAAAATGGAGTTCAGACTATTGCGATTTTTTTTCCTTCTAGCATATGTTTTTCAAATTTCTTATTATTTGTGAGGGTTCACACTCAGCCCACTTGATTAATTTTGAAAACAATAAATTTATGCCAAATATTGTTTTACTTTTGACAGCTATAGACATTAAAACAAGCTTTCAAAATTAAATAAATGTAATTGATTAGAAAAACAATAGAGCTCTTAAATACAAGCCTCAAAATAAATGCGTAAAATTAAATTGTAAAAATATTACGTAATATATATTACACAACATACTAAAATAAATTTTGAACTAATTGTGCAGTTTAAGCTGTGATGTCTAGGTTATGTTTAAAACACATGATTTAAAACTTGAATAAAATAGTTCCACCCGAATAAGACTTTATTTATAATGTCAAGAATTTTCTTTTATTTTAAAGTTAAAAAGCAAAAATGTTAGATGTAAAAAGAAAGCCAGAATTGGCTAAAATCACCACAAAAGCAACCAAGACTTCAACCAGACTCAACAATGAAGCACGGATCCTGTCCCTGAGTAATTCTTTTTTCTAAAACATGTTATAAAAATAGTTGAAGCAATTTATAGTCTAAATATATTCATTAAAATAAAAGCTATGGGAGGACCCGCGCAGTTTAAATTAAAAAAATAAAAGTGAACAAAAAATTGAAATTGTTGCAAAAGAGCCATATTATTATTATACCTTAAAAATAGTAAATTATACCCCAAATTTTAATATAAAGACCTTATTTTTAATATTATTATTAAATTTTTTTTTTGAAAAAATATAATAAGAATAAAACAAAAATTTTTTTAACCATGCTTCGATTAAAATTGCTATACTTTTTATAGAAGTGTCAAAAATTAATAAAAATTGAGATTATTATTTACATTTAATAACACAGTAAAATTATTTTCTTCTTTCAATAGCATGTCACAACTTTTAAATTTATTGATGTTGTCGGCATCAAAATTATCTATTATAGCTGAGCTGGTAGTTGGAATATGTTGGAATATCATCAAAAAGGAGATCGGTTCTCAATAAATCTTTACTTTTGATGGAACGTTTAGTCAAAGTGAAATTGCTAGATTAGAATGAATATAAATAAAATTTAGGAATTAAAACTGAGTGATCTTAAAACAGAAAGATATTAATTATTATATTATTAATTGACTGCTGAAATTAAAAAGACCAAAGACTTAAAATCACACTGCTAAGAACAAAATATTGTACTTATGCTAGTTTCTTGACTTTTTTTTCTTGCAGCTTTTTTAGAGTATTATTAATGAATGTAAATTTTAAAAACAAAAATTTAAGTGTAAAATTTAAAAAAATTCTTTAAAACCATAAATTAAATTTTTGAAAAAGTTTTTTTTCAATTTTTAAACAATAAATGCCTGAACTAACATCATTTTTTTGGTCTATTACAAGGAAAAGAGTTTATCAATTTTTATCTAAAGTAAAAATTAAATTATTAATTAAAATACATTTTAAAATTTTGCAAAATAAAATTTAGCTCTTTATCTTATCAAAATAATTTAATTAATATTTAAATATCACTTAAAGCATGTGTTTGAGATATAATTTATTTTTTTAGTTTTTAAAAAAAAAGTTTTTAGGAGAATCAATTAAAAATCAATTAGAAAAAGAAAGATTTTTAGGGCAACTTGAAGTTCATGATCAAGATTACATGATGAAGACTTAATTGATTAAAATCTCAATAAAAATGATTAGATAAGCTTTTTTAATTCATTTTTTTTTTAATAAATATTAAATATTCAATATTTTAAATATAAAAAAATTTTCGTCTTATTGGTAATTGATTTTTTCAAAATTTTTATATAAAAACTTAAACGACGTTGAGTTATCTAAATCATGGCTAATTCAAAATTTTTAAATTATTTTTTTAATTTTAATTAAAAATATAACAGCGAAACAAAGTTAGACTTTAAAATATTAATTAATATTTAGTTTTTACTTCAGATAAAAATTCATATAATTTTAATTCTTTTTAAAGATTATGTTTGATAAAGTTGAGTTATTTATTATTTAAAAATTGATAAAAAATACCTTTTTTTAAAACTAAATTTTAAAATTTTGATTTGAAATTTACATTTGATCATGAACTTGAGTTTTCCACATTTATTGTTTAATTTAAAAAAGAGATAACCAAAAATTTAAAAATGTGTTTTGGAGAAAATTTTGTTGAAAAATTATAAACAATTATAATAGGATGGAAAAGCACATTTTATCACATTGCTTTTTTAATTAAAAAAAATTTTTTTTTGCTTATTTGGCTCAAGTAGAAAATAAATCTTTTTGAAAATCAACCATGTTATGCAATTTTTGTTTAAAGGTTAAAATATTCAAGCTTGAAAAGCTGATATTTTCTTTATTCAATATGAGTTTTCTTTATTCAAAAAGGCCAAGATGAATTTATTCCTAATAAAGGTATTTGATTACGGCAATGACATAATAAATAATATCATAAGATTGGTATAAAATTAGCTGAGATTTTTCAGTTTGAAATCAAAGAGAATTAATATAGGAAGATCTTGTCAATGTAGTAAGCGCTTTTTTAAAAATACAGATCTATCGAGTAATTTTTAGATAAAGTCAATTTTACTTTCAATTTGGAAAAAAATTAGTGCTGGTCATTATGGTTTATGTTTAAATAAAACAACAAAATTTAAAAAAATGAATAGCTTTTTTTAAGAGACTAAAATTGGTTATGTAAATTTTATTAGCTAATTTATTCTATATTTATCTGAAACCTTTTTTGAAATTTAGAAGAAATTGGGTTAAAGTAATGCATCCAATGTATCAGCTGATGCAAATTGTAGGACAAATTTTAGAAAAAAATTTATCTAAACTCTTAATTTTTTTTCAACTTGTTCCTTCTCTAAGACTAGAGACAAAAATAAAAAAATTCATAAACTAATTTATAGACAATTGAATAAAACTAGTATTTTTTTTTCAATTATGCATTAAGTTTCGAGAAGGTTAATTTCTGTTTCATGTGCTAATTTTATTTTTAAATAACAAATTAACTTTAATTTAACTTTATTTTTAATAAAATTCAATGCATTGAATAATTATTTTAAAAAAAGTCTGAACAAAAATTATGAAATTTTTTAAAAATATTTCAATTTTTTCAAAAGGACTAAGATTTAAATTTTTTTAATAAAAAAAATGAATCTAAAATTTTATTCTGTTTTTTTTTTGTTTTTAAATTTTCAATACCCGGTAAAGAATTTTAAGGCACACTTTTTCATAATAACAAACATGCTATTTAAATATGATTTTTTTAAATTATTTATTTTAGGCAGCATTAAGAGTTATTTTTATATTTGTTTGTTTATTTGTGACAAGCTAAGGCTTCTTCAGATTTAAAAAAATTAAAATCAAAAAATTAATAAAGTAAAGTAAAATTTTCAGTTATTGACAGTAATTTGATTAATTTCAATTAAAAGAGGAAAATTTTTCATAAAGATCAAAATTAATTACGTAAAATTAGCGAAAATGAATTATTTAATATGGTTTCATTTTAATTTGCTAAAACGACCGTAATACTATTTATTGTAAATTATAATAGAACAACAAAAAAATTAAAATTTTGATTTATGTTTCGCAATAGTTCAGGTTTTATTTGTTTATGTGAAAAATTTTCCCAAATACCTCGTGATTTCTAAAATCCTTTAAATTGCTTTCAAAATTTTTGTTAAAAGATACCAAATGATTAAAAAAATATTTAGCACTTGAAAAAAAAATTTTAATTAGAAATTAAGAAAATAATACAAATATTGGTCACCTTGTTGAAATTTATTTATCCGGATTTAGTTAGGATTTAAATAATGATCAAAAATTAAATTAAAGGAAATCTAACATTTAATAAAATTTTAACTATTTAATTTTTTTTAATTGGAATTGAATTGGAAAACTTTTGATCGCAATTAAAAGAAGAAGGAATGGAGTGACATTTTTAAAAACTTTGATTTCAATTAAAATCACCGCAGATGATCCTCAAATAGCAAACTTTCATTTTATATCTAAAATTTTTTGTTCTGGCTGCAGTATTTTCTAAATAATTTAAAACTAATAAGAGCAATGTGAGTGGATTTATTAATTAATTATTATCTATTTCCTTTAGTTAAGAAAACATATGATTAGGTTAATAAAGATATTGTTTTTGTTTTTTTAATTATTGATTTTTTGTCCACTTTTTTAAGTTAAAAAAATGATTACTGTCATGTAAATGACTTATAATAAGCACAAGTTTTTTTCAAAAAAAGCTTTATGTAAAATCATGTAATCTGCTTTATGTAATCAACGATTACAAGTTTCTATAGGTACTGTTAAAAGAAAATTTAAAGTCTAGGATTATTTTATGATCGAATTTTTTATGCTAAAAGAAATGATTAGAATTCTGAGAACGCAAATAAAAAGCGATTATAATATTGATTTGAGAGTGCGCTAGAGCTGCCAATCAGGAGTCTAGATTCGGCAGTCATGCACACAACGAATGACTCGACTAGAGCACAGCATCACAAACACAAAAAATTATGTTTGCGCTCAGTCGCAATTGAGCACTGGTATAAAAACGAGCTGAAACAACTAAAATCAATAGCTTCATTTTTCATTTTGAGACTTAACAAAACTTTCCTAATAATTCGTTACTAAATGGTCTTTTCTTCTTTTCTCTTTTAGATTACAGAGCCAGATTGGCTGCTTTAAGTAAAAGCCTAGTTGTCATTACCCCTAAAGCAGTTAAAATGCACAAAGCGTTTTAAGAGTGTCAATATCCCTGAACATCGGATAATAAAAGCCGCACAACAACTATTTTTATAACACTACTAAGAATAACCTTGAACCTTTGTTCTAAATCCAACATCAAAAACTCTTTAGGGGAAATCTCAACTCCATACACAATGAATTCAAACAGCCAAGACAAATTCATGAAGCATGAAATAATCGAAGCAGCCAAACTCTACATGAACGAGAAGTTTTTACGCTGTGTCAAAAAAGCCAACCCAAATGCAGACTCAAAGTCAATTGTGGACAGGGCAACACGCAGGCCCATCGAGCAGGTGCTCATGGCTCTCCAAGACCTGGACGAACACAATCTGGAACAAATACAGCAGTTTGTGGACACGCACCTGCACGAGCCGGGCATAGAAATAATCCGAGCCGAACTGACAGACTGGGTTGAGCATCCACGCTTCCTCAAGAACATTCAAAGCGAGGAGCTAAGACACTTTTGCACCGCTCTCAACCGCGTTTGGTTAGACCTGTACAAAAAGCTGGACATGAGCAAACTAGAGGTAAATATTTTGTCTTATTCCAAAATAAAAGCAAGTTTACTTTGAATAAAAAATTGAAACAGAAAGCATTTACTGCCATTTTAAGTTAGATTGATGAATTAGAGCACTTGTTGTTCCTTCGAAACGAGGACCACTACTTGACTTCTTTCAAGTGAAATGTTCATTGCAATCTCTTAAAAGCTACAAGTCGAAAAATACTTGTTTTAAGTCAAAGTCTTGAGTTGAGATTTTTTTTTTTTCAATTCATAATTTGACTTAGGCTTAAAAAATCAAGTCACTTTTAGGAAAAAAAATATTGCATGAAATTAAATTTTTGACATGTGACATGAATTTTTGTCCGATTGAAAGGAAAAAAAAATAAAAATTGAGAATTGACTAAATATTGAGAAAAATAAAACAAGCGACATAATTAGAAAAAAAATTTATTTTGCGATTAACTGTTTTTTGATTTCCCTCTTTTGAATATGCGATTTTGTAACGCTTTTAGACTCTTTTCACGTCATATCTGTCATTCCAAATTTCTTCTCTTTTTCGATATTTTTTTCAATCCATAAATATCTTTTTTACCGAAGGTTACAAAGCTTTATTCTCATTTATAATTTCAAGTTGGAAAAAAAATAATTTTATTCTCTAGAAAAAAAAAATAAAAAAAAATTTTGAAGATGTTTTCAAATCTGTTAATTA